>VMDO01008977.1:5000-80117 GCA_007922755.1 Pedetes capensis
CTGCCCCTTTTGGGGATCTGTAAAAGGCCCATACATTTCATTCCCCACTGGTTTTAATAACCTGAGTCAAATCATGGGCTTATACTGTGAGACCTGGCTCAGGGGGGCATATCTTGGTTTTTATTGAAGTGCCAGCAATTTTAAAGAAGATATGCATCCATTTACATATGCTATCAATTTATTTATAATGCAAGGTCCTACAGCAACAGCTAATAAGACTAAAAGTAAAGGTCCTGACACTGCAGATAAGAGGGTAGTCAACAAGCACGACCATGAAAATAGAGATTGGCACCAATTTTCTTACTCAGTGGTCTTATTATACTTAGTCTGTAAATTTTTCTTTAAGGTGGCCAAGATTTCACATATGATTCCATATTGACTAGTATATAAACAACAATCTCCTCCCAGGGCCAGACAGAGTCCACCATCCTTCATAAAAATCAAATCTAGCCCTCTCCTATTTTGTATGACCATTTCTGCCAGAGAGTCAACCCAGTGTTCAAATATAGTTACTGATTGTTCTAAGGGGTGTACATCTTCAGTCACCTGAGTACTGAGAGTCTTAACATTAGAATCCTGCAGAACAAGAGAGCTGGCACCCAAAGCAGTGGACCAGGGTACATATTCTGGGGGTCAAAATTAGTAGTATCTGAGAGGCACATTTGGTTATATGGGGTCTGGTGTCTCCCAATTTGGGGCTGGTGGTCATTATACATCCCCATGGATAGGTGAACAGCCTGGGAGTGGGATATATAATAACACAAACAGATGTACAAAGTTATGATTGAGAGAGTCTTACGTTGAGGAGATCCATGGTGATGAACATTAACCATTTCCGTGACATTTTCAGGACCAACAGGGTCTCTGGGTCAAGAGGTGTAGCCTTCAGATGCATTGTGGTCGGTCCAAGGTAAGTGTCTAGCAACGTTTTCCATAGTGGGTTTCTCCTTGAATTGGCCTATGTTGGAGAATTTGATGTGTTTGCACATTATGTTCTTGTCTACAACCATTTTGAGGTGGGTGTTGAAGTTGTTGTTGTGCTGGAGGCATCAGGTTGAGGGGCCTCCAAGTCACTCTCTGCTTGGGCAAAGATGTCAGAAATCTCATAGAGCACCTTGGGGGTGGATAACTTTTTTCAGAGAAAAGTGAGCGCCCACTAGCCAACTTTGGTCATGATGTATCCTGAGCCAAGGCAGGGCCCTCGAGGTCAAGAGGTGAGCCTTTGGACAAGAACAAGATCCCCAGGCTGGAAGGGGTGAAGTGGTGAGCCAAAATGAGCATGAGGCCTGGCTGCCTGAATCCTTTGATGGATCTGGCCTCTTCTGTAGTGCCTGGAGCAAATCACGTAAGGTCAGTTGTTGTTGTTGTTAGGTGCCGTCGAGTCGGTATCCGACTCATAGCGACCCTCTGTACAACAGGGGAAATGCTATTGTCAGTGCTTCTCTGCTGTTCATAGGGTTTTCAATGGCAGATTGATTTTTGGGAGGGGGTTGCCAGGTCCTTCTCCCAAGCATGCAGCACCTGGTGTTCCCAGGTGGTCTCCCATCCAGGTACTAACCAAGCCCGACCCTGCTTAGCTTCCGAGATCTGACGGGATCGGATAGGGAGGTCAAATTTAAAAACACCTCATATTCATGGTAACAAGAGAGGAGGTCACCTAAAAGGAGTCTCATATAGAGTGAACCTGAGGTGAGAGGGGGTGCACCTTGCATACATCAGAACAAAGGTTAGGAGGCCAGGCCACTCTGCACCAGTCTCCAAGGTTAATTTAATCAAAGTCTCCTTTAAATTTCTCTTCATCATCTCTATCTGTCCCAACCTCCAAGGTCTATATGTACAAGGGAGTTTCCAATCTATACCTAATGCCATACTAATTAATTTAGAGATGATAGCCGGGAAGGCTGGGCCCTTGTCAGACCTCAGAGACAAGGGGAGCCCAAATTGAGGGATTATTCCCTGTATTACTTCCTTTACTGTAATCTGTGCAGTCTCAGGTTTGGTTGAGAATGCCTCAGTCTATCTAGAATAGATATCAGTAAGCACTAGCAAATAGTTATATCCATAACAACTTCTCTTAACTCTTTAAAGTCCAGCTGCCAATGTTCTCCCACTTGGTTACCTGGCTACCTTACTCCTTGTTATTTAGACATCCAACTAGCGCTTACCTGGGCACAGGAAGTACATATGGAGGTGATATCCTCAGCTATAGAGGTGACCCTGGGGATGAAGAATCAAGAGGTAACAAGCTGACCTAGCTTTGTGGTCCCCAAGTGAGAGGCTTGTTGAATCTGGGTATGTGGTGACCGTCACAGTGTCTCCCTCATCCTGGAGAGTCTTGGGTTTTAACCTCGTTCTTTGAGTAGTTAGGGTTTTGTCTTTTTTTTTCTTTCTCTGGGAGTTCTGGGACTGGGATTAAAGGAATCATTCCAATTTTCCCCACTGGTTTATTGTAGTTTTTTAGCTTCCCAGTCTGCTGTTTGGTTTCCCTTTGCCTCTAGCTCATTTCCTTTTGCATGTCTCTTGTAGTGGATAACTGCCACTTGTTTAGGTAACAAAACAGCCTCTAAAATTCCCAAAACTTTTTCCTTATTTTTGTTAGTCTTTCCTTCTGAGGTTAATAGACCTCATTGTTTCCATGTACATGGAGGGAAGCAAAGGCATAGCTACTATCTGGATAGGTGGTTACAATCTTTCTTTTAGTTAGGCATAGGGCCTGTGTGAGAAGTATAAGCTCTGCATGTTGAGCAGAAGTCCCGTGTCCCAATGCCTGATCCCATATTATTTGTAGATCATTGTAGAGTAGTGAACTGCATCCTGGATGAAACTGCTCCCATGCTTGAAGAGTTTCTTCTGCATCTGACAGAAGCACATCCTTTAGATTAAGTTGACGTCCCTGCTGGGCTGAAACAATCTCCAAGCAATCATGTAGCAACTGGGTAGGGTTATCATCTGAGAGCAATGTGGCTGGATTTAGGACCATGCTTTGTGAAACTGGATGTGAGGATGATCTAGTAATACGTTCTAGAATTGGGTTAACCTGACATTTGAGAGCCACTTTTCAGGAGTCCCTCGCTATATCCCATCAATTGCATGTGGGGTTTCAATGGATAGATCTTGGCCAAAGACTAACTTATCAGTCTCTTTTACCAGGATGACCATGACCACCACAGTCCATAAACATGCTGGCCATCTGCTATAGGGTCCAATTGTTTAGACAAGCGACTGGTCTCTTCCATGGGCCCAACTGTTGAGTCAAGACCCCTTTGTCTATGCTTTGCTTTTCAGCCATAAAAAGCTGAAAGGGTTTAGTAACACCAAGAAGGGCAAGTGCAGGACAATGATCAGAGCCTGTTTAAAGTCATCAAATGCCTTTTTCTCCACCTTTGTCCAGACTAATGGCCCAGGTCCACCCTGTAGTGGCTGCATACAAAAGTTAAACCATCTTAGCAAATCCTAAAATCCAGGGTTGAAAATACCCCACTCTTCTCCACGATTTTCTCTTTTGTCTCTTTGACATGGGGATTTGGATTTTTAGAATTGCCTCCATTCATTTTGTTGAGAGAGATCACTTACCTTTTGGGGAGTCCCAGCCCTGAGGGCAATGTTTATAAATTTCTCCCCATTTTTTCCTTTAAACTGCTCCAGTTTTGGATCCTTCTTTTAATGTCTGGGGCTGACTAGGCTGCAATGGCCAAACTTACAGCCCTACAAGTTTTATTTGCATCCAGCTCAACAGGTGTATAAGAAGAGTATGCTTTTAGGAGGGGTTCTAGGAAAGCAACAGGACACTCTGAGGAGCCCGGCTGAATCTCGCTTACCTTGGAAAATGTGTAGGCTTCCTAGCATCACCTCATAACACAGCGAGGATGATAACAGTAGGTGTTCAGACTCAGCCTACCTGTAGTGGTGTTTGGGTCCAAGGTGGGGTGGTCATAGGCAAAATGTGGGTGAGTTGGGTCTGTAGGTCTGGCAATGTATCACCTTTGGGCCCAAGGGCTGACTTTTTGGACTCCTTCAAGGTTCATTCATGTTCTCCAGACTCGAAAAGAGTTTGTGGGAGATGTTGACAATCACCAGCTTAATAAACATGCCTGACTCTCATTGTCCAGAGGTGGTGTAACAATTTTCGGTCTAATATGTATCTATTAACTATATAAGACAGTCATCCCTAAATTTTCACAAAAGGATAGTTATATAGGATTATTTTGTTGTGTCTAATATACTTTGAGTATTTGGACTTATCTTTTAATATCCAGTATATTAACTGAAACACACATATAGAACAATGGCTAGACAACACAAATCCATCTAAAGGCAGAGTCCTCCTCTCTGTACCCTTTCTTTGAAAGAATAGACAACAAGAATGGACAGGCATTTGTTATACTCAGGGATAACTTAAAGATCTACATCTAAAAGTTACTTGTAGAGGAAAAGAACTTTTTAATAAATTTTAACATAGAATATAAAATGTGTTCATGTTGTTAACTACTTTTTCATCCAGTGACAACCTCCTTAATATCTAGAGAGTGGATGTTGTAAATTTCAGACTTGTGATATATATATATATATATATATATATATATATATATATATATATGAAATATAAAACAGAAGAATGGCTCTGAAAAGGTCCAGTATGAACATATTACCTTTGTAATTGCTTCCCTCCTATAGTAAATATTCCTCAGACAAGGGGCAGGTGAGCCAGATACAAGTTGGGTGGGGGCTGATTGGCAAGGCTGCTGTATCTTCTGAAAAAAAAAATTGTCCCCTGCACTTTTTTGGAGAAACTCTGCCCAATAAGGGAAATTGGCATTCAGGAACACCAAGGAGGAGTGAGTCACTGTACCATATTCCAGGTTAACAGCCCATTGTGATGTCTAATTATAGGTAGTGACCTTGCTAGTTGCTCCTTGAATAGAGGTCTTTTGGCCAGTTACTGTTCCCAGAGGCTGGGATAAAACTGAGTGAGTGGCCCCTCTGTCAACTAGAAAACTGAATGGGTTGTCCTCTATTTTTAAAGTAACCCTGGGCTCCTGGGGGCCCAATGGAATGGAGCCCTGGTCCCATCAATCTTGGAGATTTAAGACCTTAAGTGTTCCTCAGGGTCATGTGCCAGGATAGCAAGCCATTTGTTTTCTTCTTTCTTTCTTTCTTTCTTTCTTTCTTTCTTTCTCTCTTTTTTCTTTTCTTTTCTTTCACATCAACATAATTGTTAAACTCATTTGGCAAGCTGAGTTTCTCCACCAAGGAGGAGGATTTTGAACTAACTTCAGTCAGCATAAGGGAACTGATCAGGGAATCCTGGATTTCCAGTAACTACATCCCAGACTGTTTGGGTAATTTTGGGTTATAGGATTTCAGTCCCTGCCCATCCTGCATTAAAGTCTGGCCATTCAAGTTCACAGAGGTTCTGGAGCTTCCCTGTGGAGATTTTAACCCCAAAGTTCCCAGCAAACTCTGTCTTAAAATATCTCAACATACATTGGAGGGGCATCTGTGGCTTTGATGAGGAGTCCCCCATCATTGGCTGGATCTTGTTAGCTCTATTTCACCTCCAATTTTTTAGAGCCTGGAATTCAGATTCAGCCTTCCTAAGTAGAGGTTAAAGAAAGCTAAAATAGAAGAATCCACTAGGCAGGAAAGAGTGGGGGCCTGGAACCTTCCCCAAATTCAAGGGCTAGGCTTGAGAGATGCTGGGTGAGGGTGTCCCCAAAGTTAGGCCTCCAAGAGCGATCCCCCAGTGGAGAAGAATAGACCCCAAAAAGACTCAACACCACCCCGATTCCAGTCCTCCCAGGGGTGGACCCCAGAATTGAATCACACTGAAAATGTCAGAGGGTGACAGGAAGGTGAACCAACAACTCAGCAGGTGTGGTGCTTTTCAGCCACCAGAGGCCAAAAAAAACTAGTCTCTTACCAGTCATACCTCTGAGGGGTGTGACAGCCCACCTTCATACAGAAAGGGAGTTTCCAGTGGTCAGAGTGGTCACCTGGGTTGACAGGACAAGAAGGACTCTGGCAACACAGTACAGTACTTTGGCAAAAAAGGCAATCAGAATGAGGATATCCTAAGTGGCAGAACAGGCTGTAAGGTTCCTTATCCTAGCTCAGACTACATCCTAAAAAAGAGGGCCCCAATCTGTGTGGGCAATGGGGCCTCAAGGTCATGGACAGGAACAGACTAAAGTGATGAGGCAGGATGTAAAGAAAGCTATCTCAGGCAGGGAGAAGTAATGAAATGTCCCTGGAAACACAAATCAATGAACAATTCACGGAGGTCCACAGGATTATAAGGGAGGGGGGAAGACAAGTCTTCAGGAAGGACTTGTAGGAAGAGGTACAATCTGGCCAGAAGGGAGTGAGACATCTGAGAGAGATTCAAAAGATGAATGAGAGGAGGGAGCCCAGAGACAGATTCAGAAGGCAAATGAGGGAAGGGAGCCCTTACAGGACCATTCAGGCACCCATTGACAGCAGGCCCAGGGAGGTTGACCTCTCCAGAACAGAATCTAGGACTTGAGCCAAAAACCAGAAACCAGGATTATAAAAGTCAATATTCACCTTCTGAGGGTTTTTTTATGGATTACACTTGGGGTCAGGTTAAGGCTCTGACCTCTGCCAGGCCTGATCTGAACCCTGATAATCTGCCAGATTTCCAAGAGGCCACAGACAGAATGAAAAATTAATCTTAACAACTTAGGGTGTCCCCGAAGTAGAAGAAAGGAAAACGAGAAGATTAGTAAATGTATTCTATCATATCGTGAAGGAGAATTTTTCAGAGCTAATGCAGGATCTGGATACTTACACAACTGAATCATTCAGAGCCCCACCCATAGTAGAACAAAACAGATTCTCCACACAACAAATTATTTTACAAATGCTTATGTTGGACACCACAGAAGCAACTTTGAAAACAGCTAGGGGAATTTTCTAATTAACATTTAAAGGCAAACCCATTAAAATAACTCTTCAGTTCTCCACATCAACACTGAAAGCTAGAAAGGCCTGGATACAGATAACTTATGTTCTGACAAAGAACAACTTCCAATCAAGTGTACAATACCCAGCAAAATTATCTTTGAAAATAGATGAGGAGTATAAGACATTTCATGATATTGACACACATTCCAATGGTTTGCAACCACCAAATAAGCATTTCAGAGGATACTCAATCTGTTACCATATACAGATGAGATACAACAGCCCTACATAGAAGATCTCCAAGAAACTTTTTAATAACTCCGTTAGGAAATTTTCAACAAAATTCAAAATGCCAACTACATAATATAAAAAGGTCCTGTTAATGACAAATTGATTGGAAAGTTAAAAGACCATATACTTTATTGAGATTAAAAGCGATACTTCCAGAGAGTTAAAGAGAATTTACAATGGAAGAGACATAGCTACAATGACCAACCACCAAAATATCATCACAATAATGAAAATAAAAGAGAAGAAAATATTATGTGTTGGCAAGAAAGTAGACAAAGTGTAGTTCTCCCTCTTTGCTGGTATATGGGCTGGAAATAGATTCCATTAAAATATCAACTGGAACCATCACCTTGATCTGTTATGTGGCAGTGTCCACAGAGTGGACATTTATATATATCCACTCAGGTACACGCATAAGAGAATTGAAAACGTATGTTCCATCCCAAACACAACCTAGAGGATATTATTTTTATTGACTATGCAAAGGCATTTGATTGTGTGGATCATAACAAATTATGGATAACATGTCAGAAAATGGGAATAACTGAACACCTAATAGTGCTCATGAAAAATCTGTACATGAACCAGGAGGCAGTTGTTCAAATAGAACAAGGAAACACTGAGTGGTTTAAAGTTGAGAAAGGTGTGCATCAGCACTGTATACTTTCACCCTATCTCTTCAATTTATACGCTGAGCAAATAATCCAAGAAGCTGGACTTTATGAGGAAAAATGTGGCATCAAGATTGGCGGAAGACTCATTAACAACCTGCATTATGCAGATAACACAACTCTGCTTGCTGAAAGTGAAGAGGATTTAAAACATTTATTGATGAAGACCAAAGATCATAGTCTTCAATATGGGTTATGACTAAACATCAACAAAACAAAAATCCTTATGATTGGGTCAGCAAGCAACTTCCCAATAAATGGAGAAAAGACTGAGTTGTCCAAGATTTTGCTTTTCTTGGCTCTATAATCAACACCCATGGAAGCAGCAGTCAAGAAATCAAAATATGCATTACTCTAGGAAAAGCTGTGGCCAAAGATCTCTTTAGAGTATTGAAAAGCAAAGATGTCACATTGAAGACAAAGGTGTGTATGACTCATGCCATGGTATTTTCAGTGGCATCATATGGTTGTGAAAGCTGGACATTGAACAAGATAGACAGAAAAAAATTGATGCTTTTGAATTGTGGTGCTGGAGACGCCTATTGAATATACCATGGACTGCCAAAAGAACCAACAAATCTGTCCTAGAAGAAGTACAACCAGAGTGCTCATTGGAAGCAAGAATGTCTAGACTGTGTCTTCCATATTTCAGATATGTGGTCAGGAGAGATCAATCCCTGGAGAAGGACATCATGTTTGGAAGTGAGGCAGGTCAACACAAAAGAGGAAAACCCTCCACCAGGTAGACTGACAGTGTCTGCAACAATCGTCATATATATATATATATATATATATATATATATATATATATATATATATATTTTATATATATATTTATAAATATAAATTATATATATTATATATATTTCATATATATATTTATATATACATATATGTATATGTATGTGTATATATATATATATATATATATATGATCTTTTGCCTGGCACAGAATCAGCTAGTGTTTCGATCTGCTGTACATAAGGTTGCTATGATTTGGACTTGACTGGATGGCACCTAACAATGACAACAACAATCCTAGTTCACTCAATTGGATATTATTTTCAAGCACCAAGAAGAATAAAGGGCAGTCTGGCAAAACTGACCCCAGGAGAGATCTATATCATTAGAGTAGTAAACATTATTTTGATGATTTTGATTTTGATGATGAAGTAGGTGCATGTCTGGCTTATCAAAGGAATGAACTCATGAAAAATGCACATTATCATTACCTATCACAAGAATGAGTATCAAAAATATGGAAAGATAGCATCTTTTGCCACGTGGCCATTTGGAAAAGAAAGAACACATCCTCTACTCATCGGAGTCACTAATGATGGATTAGGGTTGCTATGAGTCAGACTCGACTTGAGGGCACCTATCAAAAATAACCCTGTAATTAGCATATGAAATGTGTTATGGAGGGCTACTATCTGCAGGATAATGTCAGTTCAGTTCTGTCTATGCATTTCACACATCCGCCCTCTGTCTCTGGATGTGCAGTCCTGGAAATATTCCCAGGAACAACATGGATATTGGAGCTCACCCCATGGTGTATGAACTTAATAGACTCTATTCCTGGCAATATTAGTCCAACAGTCACCCTACGTCCTGGGAACTCAGTATCCCAGAAGGAAATGCTATGGCTGAGCAAAGATTGAACATGGGAAAACTGAGGCATATGAAGATAACACTCTATTTTTGCCCCCAAAATACTTGCTCACAGAGAGCAGGTGTTTCTCAGAGAGACAAAGTGATGGATGGAGTAACCCTTGTGTGATTACAGTCTTGCTACTTCTTTTGAGCAGAGAACTACAGGTTTCTCCTTTGCATTTAGCCTTTACTGTAAGAAAGAATAGTAGATTTTGAACTGACATTGTGCCTATATTTTCCATAGAATAATGTGGGAAAAAGCTGGGAGGTAATTGGCATAAACCCCAAATTGGGAAAACGGATTTTAAGATCTGGCTTGTAAATTAGAAATCTGGGGACAGTGAAAGTAACTTGATTGGAAACTTTTATAAAAGTGTAAAACCCTTCACAAATCCCACATACCTGATTGGACAATTGAAAAACAAAGGACTCAAAGCTGATTGGCTAGAGGCATCTATAAAAGGAACTGCACAGCAGCAGCTTGATCTCTGTGGGTTTGGCTAGCAAAAAGGAAGCATCTCTCCTCATGACCACCAAGATCAGGACAACTAGACAGCATTCTCAAGGGAGAAGATCTACAGTCAAGGTGAGGACAGACTCTTGGTCCAGTGCCTAGGGCAAGAAGCTGAGGACAGTCTCCTGTCCCAGTGCCAAGAGGCAGAAGTGCTTGTAGCACTTGGTACTGAGCTGTAATCACTTTGGGTTTCCCTTGCCCCTTGTAAGGGCATAGAGACATTAAACAGCTTTCAGTCCCTGCAAGACAAAATCACCCAAGGCTTTTTCTTTCTCCCCACTCACAGCATTCCTGAGGGCCACAGGAGTCTGTGTACCTCACCTGAGGGTCCTGAGTATGTTGTGTGTCATTATATGTGTGCACAGCTGCCTGTCCATTGAACATCCTGGCTGGACTGGCAAGGAGCATGCCCCACAGAATAGTTCCCTTCCATCTGGTCTTCTGAGGTGATTTGGCATCTCTGCTCCTTATAATACCTACATGCACAAAGACAAAAACAGTAGAAATTAAATTCTCAAAGAGAAACACAAGGCTAAGACCTAATATCAGAATATCTAATTCCCCTGATTTAGTGATATTTTTTTTGTGTGTGTGATACTGGGGGTTGAATTCAGGGCCTTGTACTTGCATGCTTTGCAAGTGCTGGACCACTGAGTTGCCACCTACACCCATTTTTTAAAAACTTTTTGAGACAGGGTTTTGCTAAGTTACACAGACTGCCTGTGGTTTTGAACTTGCAATCCTCCTTCCTCCGCCACCCCAGCCTCTGGGATTATAGGTGTGTGCCACTGCGCCCAGCTAGTGAATTTTTTTTCACAGATTTATCACATTATATATTCCTCCCCTCCATATCTCTCTTGGATTGTTTCTGAGGAAATAGATATTCTGTTGCTCTGCTGGAAGGTAATGGCAAATTGCAAAAACAAAAGGCTAGAACACATCTCTGAACATCTAACCACCATGGTTTATTAAATTGTACTGCTGCAATGCATTGTGCATTACTCCACTATATCCTGCACTGCTTGAGGTAATGTCAAATGGTATAACCTCAGTGGAGGAAATGTGGTGGTATCTAGCAATATTGCTTAAGTATTTACTCTTGTGCATAGCTATGTATCTTGTGGAATAAAAACATAAAAAACAAAAGGGAAATACATAATGGTAGAAGTCCGGAAGCATGAAAAATTTCAATGAAGAGTGGCTGATGGAATGATTTAAGGAATATAAACAAGTTAGAGTCCTGTGCGGATAAAAAAAACAAATGAGTGCTGTCATGGACTGATCTTTAAGATACACTGTTAACTGAATAGAAGGGGCAACGTGAAGGGATAGGTATCACTGTCCAACATAGTAACTACTATGTAAACCTCGCAATTTAAGTTTTAAGTTAAATTAAATAATAAACTCATTTCCTAAATCACGATCCTTGGGTTTAACCTGCTAAACAGCCACAGGTAGCTAGTGACTACTCTGTACAACATTTATCATACATATTCTTTTTCTTGTACATTGTAGTGCTGTGGTATAAAAGATACAGTCTGTAGGAAGGAAAAGCAATATACATATTACACCATTTCATTAAAATTAGAACATCAAAACAAAACCTGAAAAAATGATTACTTGGAAAAGTATAGGAAAGTAGATCAGGATGATGGCCAATGATGTATAGTCATATATAAATATAATCTGTATTTACTGCTTTCATTTACTGAAAAGAACAAGAAACAATGAGGAACCCACTGGGAATAAGCACCAGTATTGTCCAGACAGAATGCTCTAAATTCATTTCCCAAAAAGCCAAGAATGTGATGAAAATGCCTGATCCTAGCTCTGGGGTCAAGACTATACCAAATGAGTCTGGGTTTAACTGACAATGCTCAGTG
This sequence comes from Pedetes capensis, assembly GCA_007922755.1. Classification (NCBI taxonomy): domain Eukaryota; kingdom Metazoa; phylum Chordata; class Mammalia; order Rodentia; family Pedetidae; genus Pedetes; species Pedetes capensis. The sequence goes on from VMDO01008977.1 coordinate 16,937, forward strand.
AAAAGAGAACACTGATGGATCATGCTGAAGGTACCATCAGATAATAATTTAAATTTCAACATGAAAAATTATAAAACATAATAGACAAAGTCATCAATATCTAGGTGTATATTATTCCATGAAGGCCCTGTAAGAAAACCCAAAACACAAAAAAGACAAGCTCAATGTTCACCTTGGAGGATCCACTTGAGAAGTGGAAATACTGCAGAAAGAAATATCACCTTACATTCTTCTGCATACCATACCTCAGGATTACTTAATACTTGATAAACTATGAAGTATTTTTAATAGCAGTAATCCAATTGATGAATGCAGAAAAAACTCAGCATCAGAACATCGATATATGCATAATGCATAATGACATGATGATCTTGGTAATGGTTCAGGTATTACTGGAGAAAAAATATTGTGCAGAAAGGCAGATGCAAAATTTTATAATGGATGAATAATACTGCCAATACCTGAACCGAGTGACCAATATGAACACATGAGAAGAGAGAGAAACAGTAAAGGTAAGTCTCCTATGTAACAGTATGCAAAAAAAAAGAAAAGAAAAAGAAAAAAAAAGAAAATAGAAAAGAAAAGAAAAAAGAAAAAGAAAAGAAAAAAGAAAACACTGACATGACTGAGGTACTCTTGACAAAAGTTCTGCATCTGAGGAAGACTTATATCTAGATCACAACCTAAAGCAAAAATAGGGGAGCCCTGAGAGACTTAATAACACTATAAGGAAATTATGAGCAAAATTCAAAATGCAAACTCCATAAGATAAAAATATCCTGTTACTCATAAATATTGGGAGCTTAAAAGACAATTATAGATTTTACTGAGATCAAAGTTAACTTAGTACATCAGAGAGAGTTAAACAGAATTCAACATGGCAATTAAACCCAAAACCAAAATTAGAAACCACTACAAACCCATCACAGTAATGAAAATAACATAAAATTTATCACTGGGCGTGGCGGCACATGCATGTAATCTCAGCGGCTCAGGAGGCAGAGGCAGGAGGATCGCAAGTTTGAGACCAGAGGCAGTTTGTGTAATTTGGCAAGACCCTGTCCCAAAAATATAAAACAAAATTTCTGAGAGTGCAGCTCAGTGGTCCAGCACTTGCAAAGCATGCAAGCATGAGTCCCTGGGTTCAAACCTCCATAGCCCCCCCAAAAGAAGTTATCATGTTTTGGCAAGGAAGTAGACTTATGTGAATGCTCAGACATTGCTGACATATACACTGGACATGGATTCCGTTGAAACCATTGAAATAAACACCTTGATCAATTGTTTTTCAGTGTCCAAAGAATGGAACATATACATACTCAGAAACGCAACTCAGGTACATGTCCTAGAGTAATGAAAATAACTGTCCATCCAAAACATACCCTGGAGAATAGTATATCCTCTCTTCTAGATATCTTATATTCATGGCTTCTAACACAAAAGGCCTCTACAACAAAAGGTCATTAAGGATAGATTAACAAGAGAAAAGGATCCAAAATTGTTTGATATAAATTTCTTATAACACAAGAACCATCATAAAGAGCTGAAGATCCAATGAAACAGTTAAATATGAATATTTTCATGCTAGATTTGATGAGTACAAGTGTGGCAAAACACGATAAGAGGAAAATTATGTGATCTAATGGTAATAGCCTGGAAGCACCCTAGAATATTGTGATTATTTAGATTTTTCTCCATGGCCTTATGGACTTCACATAAGATTCCTCCTGTCTTCTGGGCATAAGGAAGGCAGCGCTTATGTGTGGTTTTCATAACATACCATAGGTAAGAAAATCCTGCTTTTTTTTCAGTACTGGGCATTGATATCAGGGCCTCTTACTTGAGTGCTTTGCTAGTGGTGTACCACTTAGCAACAACTCTAAACCATTTTTCTTTTCTTTTCTTTTCCTTTTTTTACTTTTTGAGACAAGGTCTTGCTACAAAATGCAGACTGCCTCTGGGATCAAACTTGTGACCCTCCTGCCTCTGCCTCCTGAGTCACTGAGATTACAATGTGTGCCATCCTACCTGGCCAGAAAAAAATCCTTTCTATGAATTATTACCAGCTAAGGAAGAACAACAGGAAGAAGGTAAATTGTGAACTACCTGCCTCCATTGTTATTTTTTCATCCTTTCAAGGTTTTTCAGGTTAAAATGTTCAAATTGCCATGGGTCAAATTTTGGGGTGGTGATTTCTGAACCCGAACAATACAAAGAAGTATAACCACAAGACAAGAATTCCTAACAAGTACAAAACAGGTGAAAAAAAATCCCCATTACATATAAACTTAGTGAAATACCTACACTATGTCATGGTAAATGCCAATGAGAATGACTTTCTACAAATACTGGCAGCAATAACTGGGATATGTATATTCTGGCAAAAGTCCCCAAAACCCTGGAAATCTATGAGAAGTATTTCTTTTGTATGTGAAGAGGTAATGGATGACACAGAAGCCATAGACAGATTCAAGATGAGGCCCAGTGATTTAGTCAGCTTCCTATCACTACAACAAAATAACTAATACAATTAACTTATAAAAGTTTAAGCACGGGTCCACAGATCTGGAGGTTGCAGTCTATAGTAGATTAGCCCCATTGTGCTGGGCAACATAACATTGTGAGAACTTTTGGCAGAAAAAACACATTTCCACAAAGAAAACAAGAGAAGAAAAAGCGGAAGGTGACATGTCTCCACAGTGTACTTAGTAGATATGTCTCAAGTGGCCAACCATATGGCTCTACCACCTCAAGGTCCTATCACTTCCCATTGGCATCACCATGAGGAAAGCTATATAACGTATGGGCCCTGGAGTACATTCTAGATAAACTACATCATCAGTTCACACAGAAAGAACAAAGCAGGATCAGAAGTGTTGTGACTTCCAATATCATTCCAAATCTTGGATGATAAGAAGATTAAATGTTAAGTTGATCACTAATGGGCAATGATGTAATCAATCATGCTTATATATTGAGGTAACCATAAAACCTCATTAGGAATGCATTCTGATAGTCTCACTGATTGGAAAAAGTGAAAAGCTCTGGCAGGCAGTGTGTCTTGGCTAAATATTGAAGTTCTGTGTGCTTTCCCATATGCCTTTATCTATACACACCTTCTTTTCATACCCTGTGCCTTTTCTGTTCTTTGTAGATGTAAACATGAGTAAAAGTTTTGCCTGACTCTTGTGTTCTGCTCTACTAAATTTAGGAGACAAAAGGAGGGTCTTGGTAAACCGAATTAATAGCTGGTAGATCAGAAGTACATCCTTGCAATTGGTATCTGTTATTAGGAGCTGTTTTATGGGACAGAGATCTCAATGTGTGGTATCATCACTAGTTATATTGTGTCCCGATTGTAATGAATTAGAGAACATCAGCTGTTGTCTTTTGGAGAATCTCCTGCACAATAGATTATATATTGGTATAGAGAAAACTCCACACATCTTCATGGCCAGAGGTGCTGTTTTATGTTGTGTATGAAAATAGGAAAAGTGCACTTTGGGATTTTTCTTAGCCTCTCAGCATAATGTCAACCACAAATACTTTACATTGAGTCAAAAGGGGCAAGTACAAAAAAACTTAAGCCATGTGACTCCATTAATTTTTCTTCTAGCCTCCCAGTAGAATGTAGGGAAAGAGAGGAATAATAACACACCATTTCCTTTGTTGAAGGTATTTAGTGTTTTCTTATAGTACCTGCAGGCTAACCTCAGAGCTACAAGTCTCTTTGCTCTAGTAAAGAGGAGAAAAAAAGAATCAAGTGATTTGCTACACACAGGAGAAGGCTAATGTATTTCTTTTTTTTTCTGATGGTCAGACAAGTGACTGAGAGACAGAAGATATTCTTGGTACACATTGCCAGCTTAACCCACAAATTCTAGGTGACCTTGTGAAAGTAAGCACAGATCAAATACCTCACAAAACATTGGGGGTCACATGGCGTCTGCATCTCAATTAAATAAACCTAGAGAAGAAGGCCATGATATTCTCTTCTTGAAAAACACTCTTCTACTAAAACAGAAAACAATTCACTATGTAGGCCAAGGAATATTTCAACAGCCCTGCTGGCTATAGCACAGGAAGTGTGATGGCCTTTGTATTTTGAATAGAGAATATTGCTCTGGTCATTTTACACTTACAACCTTCTTTATTTCTTTAAATAAATACCACCTGCTACAGGACACAATGGCTACTGAAGGATTGTATCCATGCAAAGATGTGATTGCAGCCTACCATTATCTCTTAAGGATTGATGGAGTTCAGGAAGTGTCTGGTTCTTCCTGAGTAACTGCCAGATGTATGGTCTTTGGAAACAGCCTAGAGAAAAGCCATGCTTCTTGAAATAGTTTACCTTTAAATTCTTAGATTACCATACATTAGTCATTGAAATGCTCCTTTTGTAATATTGCAATTATGCAGAATTTATCCAATAGAGAAGCTATGAGCATGACCATGGGGGGCTCTGGATTGGTTCATATGAGCGGTACAGTTGCACTTCCAGGTGAGTAATTATTTTGCTCTAGGATATATCTAATCCTAGGAGGGGCAGTTCCTCCTCAGGGAAGAAGGCCTCCAAAGCCAGAGCATAAAAATGTGAAAGAAATAAGGAAGGGGATTGTTAATATGGCCATTTATCACTCAATAAAAACAGGATACCTCCCTCATGACTTCATGCCACAATAGATGCCTCATCCAAGATTCATCCCAAGGATTTATAGCAGATAATGCTCAGGTCCTTACCTCTGGAGGTACCAGCAACCACCCACCTCCTTCCTGTCAGGTAAAAAAATCTTTCTTCCCTCTCCCTTTGTCCTCATTGGTCCTCCCATTCCTACTGTATACAAGCAGCCAAATTTTCCATTAGTTTAATTTTTCTCAGGGGATGGAATACAACACTGGCTTCAGGCAGCATCTGCTTCCAGCCCAGACATCAATCTCCCCTGAGAATAAAGAAACCTGCTGGAAGCCTGACTCACAGTTGGAAATGAGGTGCTTCTGACCTTCACTCTCACTCTGGCTTCCATAATAAAATTTTAGGTCTGAATCACCTTGAGACAGCTTTCTAAACATTATCTTGAAACTCCTTTGTTGGTGGAAAAATGACTACTATACAAAACGCCGTTTAAGTTGTGAAAGCATAAGCTGGGCCTGAGACAAATGACATTCACCTATTCATCAACAGTGTGAAGGAGTATTCATTGCTCTTTATTTCACCAATGATAGCTTTTATGTGACAAGCTGACCTGCCTCATTACCAGAGGTCTCTCACAAAGTCTGTAAACTTATATATAAACAAGCTCATTTGTATAATTACCACAATTACTTGTTGGTTTTAGGTGCTGTCAAGTCAGTATCCAACCTATACTGACCCTACATAGAACAGGTAAAACACTATCGTGCTTCCCTGCTTTTCATAGGGTTTTCTACAGATTATAGTTTTTTTGGGGGAGTGCATTGCCACCTCCCTCCCCAAGCCTACAGCAACTGGTGTTCCTAGGCAGTCTCCTATGCTATTACTAATTTGACTGGATCCTGCTTAGCTCTTGAAATCTGATGGGATTAGGTGCCATAGTGGAATGCCTACAGAAAACATGCCAGTGTATGTGAATTAAACTATATGATCTCCCATACATATTTTTGTAGCTAATATCTTTCATTTAACAATAAATTGTTGAAATTTACTCAGGCTGTGGAGGATGAGGTATCATGTACAAATTTAAGCTGTGATACTCCCTAAATTTGAACACTTGGACAAAGTCTTTATTCTCTGTATCCCTCGATTTTTCTTCTATGCAATGGATATTAGCCACAGCATCTACCCCATAAGCATCAGTGGGAATGAAAATGCTCAATATCTAGTGAATAGTTGATACATGATTCATTACAGACTTTTTTCTTTTTGTCAACATTTAAAGAGTACTAATATGTGTACCATCCCTTGTATAAACTCATGTTTATTCATAACTAATGCCCTCATGAGACAAGCATATTAAAAAACTAAATGTATGAGAAAAACTTATCATTTGGTTGTTAGCTGCCACTGAGTTGGGTCTGACTCATGGTGATCCTACATGTAACAGAAGAAAATGCTCTCTGACATTGTGCCAGAGACAAGCTCTTTTTTATGTTTAAGCCCATTGTTCCAGGCACTGTATCAATCCATCTAGTTGAGGGTCCTTCTATTTTTCCTTTGCATAGACCAGTCAGTCTCCAAAAATATGATGTCCTTTTCTAGGGATTGGATCCTCATGATATCATGTCCAAACTATGTTCAGATGCAGTCTAGCCATCTTTGCTTTCAAGGAGCCCTGTGGTTGTACTTGTCATATACACACATAACTGTCTGCATTTAAGTAAAACTGTATAAGTACCTACATAATTAAACTTGTGAATGAACATTATACAAAGGGAAATATTAACAGGACCTCTCTTCCTGTGATCTCTTTGAGGCAACAAAACTTATGTCCCTTGCAATACTCTCTCTCTATATTAACTAAATTCTATAACTATTACCAATGTAAGTATACACAATAATGAAGCAGCTTGGAAATTTAAGCATGTTTGGCCCAAAGCATATGAAACAGAGGACTTCCTGAGGCTCAGGAAAGCAGACCTGGTGCTGAAGGAGCCTCTTTCAAAGAATAAGAGTCTGTAATAGCCTCAAATTACATATCACATTGTAATTTTCAATTACTTAAACTCCTCCCTAGTTAACTATGGAAGGTAAAGATACTGTCTTCTGGCTTTTCTATGTCTTCATAAAAGTCACATGGAACTCTTAACAATGAGTACCTATGAATGTGGCCTCACATAGAATTAGGGTGCTAGAAGACATCACCAGGATAAGATGAGGTCTTTGCTGTGAGCTCTAATTACTATAATTTCTGGCCCAGTAGTAAGAAGAAAATGCCATTGAAAGAAGAGTCATGTAAGGTAAAATCATATGATCATATATGCAGAGATAGGAATGAAGTTACTGTGAAACTAGAATATCAAGTGTCTCAGGAGTAGAAAAAGTAGAGATACCTTCCCAGGGAGTGACAATGAGAAGGCCAAACTGACATCCAGAATTGAGATTTTTAGCGTCCCAAACTGTGGGAGATTAAATTATGGTTTCTTCAACCGGGTGTCATGGTGCTGGAGAATAATGCACTCAGAAGTTCTCACTACCAGTGAATGATATACTCTAAGCTAGGTCTGGGCTTCAAAAATTCCATAGTCTCCTCCGAGAGCACCCCCACCTAGAGACAAAACACTCAAGCACATGATTTTGGGGGATGTGTTAGGTTGAAATAATGACAACAGCCAACAGAACAAAATAGAGTGCTGAGAAAGAATCCTCCACTCTTAGAGCCACTTGTTTCACAAGGGTGCCAAATATGTACATTGGAGTATAGATAGCCTCTTCAACAAATGGTACTTGGAAAACTTGATAACTGCATGTAGAAGAATGAAACTATAACCCTCTTTCCCATCCTGTGCAATCATCAATTCCAAAGGGATTGGTGGTCTGAATGTAAAAGCAAGAACCTTGGAACTACGAGAGGAAAACACTGGGAAAACACTTCAAACTAGAGGCCCAAGAAAGAAAGTTCATAAAAGGACTTTCATAGCCCAAGAAATATCAAGAACTTACAAATGACAGTGCATGAAATTAAAATGCTTCTGGCAACCAAAAGATAGACTGAAAAGCTATTAATTCCCATTTCTTTTCTGGGTAACGTATTACTCATGATGGAAATTGTTGGAGTGCAGCTCCAGCCGGCTGTAGTAATGAAGCTTCCAAGTACAGGGATGTACAAGGACACACAGGATTTGGATAGGAGCCAGTGACACCAAAGAAGGACTCATGACCTTTCTTTACAATTCAACAGTGAAGGTTTATTGCTCTGCAACTATGAAATGGAAAGTAGGTAGCAAGATAACAGCATTTGATGGTAACACCACATGTTGGGCCTGCAGTTGCCTCTTGCAGATCATCTTCTCTCTCTCCTCCACCCCACATTGAGGGGAATTGGAGAGGCTTTTTGATTTGCTTGGAGCCTTCATCTCTTCAAGGGCCCTGGGTTTGACATGAAGTCTTGCATGTAGAGGATGGTGTCAGGAGACCCTGGTCTTGGGAGTATGCCAAGAATAAGGTGCATTGGTCAAGGTGGTCAGGTGAAGTGGAAAAAATACAAGAAGTGACAGTAGATGGGGTGAGCTGCTTATATATGCTCTGGGGTAATGGACAAGAGAGGTGTGGCCAATTAGGGTTGGATTCATTCAGGTAAATGACAGGAAGGACAGTTATGCCAGATAGGTGAAACTGGGGTACATTTCTGGTTGGTGGGTTAGGTGCAGGGCAGGCCAATCAGGAGGTGGCCCTTACTGACCAATCTGGAGGCTTGGGATGGCAAATAAGGAGTGAGATAACCACAGCAGAGCCGATATGATCAAGGGCCATCTTGGGTGACATGATGGGAGGGTAGGAATGAAGGACCAGGTTGTAGGACAAGGCTCAGTGGCCCTGGATGATAGATGTTGGTCCTCCAAAGGGCCAAACAGACCCCTGTCCCTGGGATCCTCTCTGGGATCTTCAGCATAATCTCCCAGTGGGGATGATCACAGCTGGGAGGGGAAGGACCAAGTAAGGCTTGGGAAGGTTTTAGGCCTTTACCTGGGTTAGGTAGAGTTCAACCCAGGCACCCTCTTCCAGGGCTCCCAAATGATCCCCAACAGGAGGTTAGAAGTTAAAAAATTTCCATGCTATTATTTTATTTGATGTCCTCATTTTCACCTTCCCTTTTATGCTACAGTACAATTCATCCTCTTGTTGGTAGGGTCTCAAATGTCCACATGCTAAGGCATTATTTGCAAGCCTGTGTGAATATTGAGAGGTGGTGGAACATTTCAAGTGGGGCCTAGAGGAAGTTAGGTTAATGACAGTGTTCACTTTAAGGGGATATTAATTCCTATGGTCTTTCATCTCCCTCTGTTTCACGGCCAGGATGAAATTAACACCCTCTGTCACCACATGCTGTTGATTTCATGATGTAAGATCTTTCTCCAGGTGTCAAAGCAACTGGACCTACCATGGGCCGAAAACCTTGAAAGTTTTGAGCCAAAATAATTCCCTTCTGCTTTAAGTTGATTTATGTCAGCTCTTTTGCCATGGTGACAAAAAGCTGACTAAAACATCTCTGAAACCTCTAAAGGAGACAATACAGATTAAATGGACTATGATGATGAGATAGTCAGCACAGGCAGGACAGAGATGAACCTACTAAACAATCCCCAATGTCACAAAAACTCAGTGTTCATGGTGGCAGGTTCTCTCTGTTTTGTGTGGTTGGTATTGAGAGAAATCTCTTTACCCTCCAACTCTTTAGTTATGACCATGTGCTTTGTACTCACAAAAATTCATAAAGAGAAAATATTGATAACTCCTTAGCAGGGCTATTGTGATTATTCATTCAAGCCACTATCATGAGAATGTAGCATTAAATCTGCTCAAATGCGGCTCTCTAAACAACTTTCATTTCTATTCTCCACCATGAACCTCCCATTTCCTCTGAACTTCCCCTTCACCCATACTTCCATAATCAAATTTTATGTCTGAATAACATTGAAATTGCTTTTTAACCTTATCCTCTGTTGGTGAAAAAGGATGTTGTTTAAGTTATGAAACAATAACATGGGGACAAATGAGACAAATGAGGCTTACTCATTTGTAGTGAACAGTGCATGTAAGTGTCCATTGAAATAAAAGGAATCACAGCTTTTTTGTGCAAATCTGATCTTCTTGTTTTCCCTAGACCTGCCACATTGTCAGCATTCTTACAGTAGGTCTGTCAACATACATATAAACAGAATCATCCTGTAGACTTCCCAGATTTAACAAATAATCATATATGATATATAATTGAATTCTAACTTCAAATAAACAAAATTATATGACTGATATTGTTCATATGAAATCCATAGATGAGTAGGTGTGTTCTCATTTTGTTTTTAATTCTTACACATAGAAATTTCTGTGGTGAACCAAAGTGTTCTAGGCAACAGTCCCTAGTGATATGTCAATCTACATTGGGCTGAAGACATCACATAGAGCAGAACTCAATCTGCTGAGCATAATCAGCCCATAGAGTCATAAGAGATATGAAAAGGTTATTATTTTGGAAGACTCTGTGAAACAGAAATCAATATCCAAAACATGAGGATGTGTGAATGTTCACTTCCTTTCTGTGATCTATTGTCCTTGAAATATACAGAGATTTTCTTAGCCTTGAAGCCTACTTAGGACTTTGATCAAACTTTGGCTTTCATCAGAGCTTCAGACCATATGTTTGCATCAATTTCTGAGTGCTTCCTCATTTCCTTCCTGAATGGATTTTCAAGCAAAATTTTAGTATATATGACATTAAGCACTTTTGGAATTTCCAACCTAACTTCAGTCCTCCGCCATAAGATGAGCCTTTACTACAATCATTAGTTTTAAAGAAATAGGAATGGTGGTGAGAAATATCTTCTGGAGTCCTACAGAAAGTCATATTTTGTCTAGATTGCCTGAGGAGTATGCAGTAATGAAAAGAAGTATTTATTCACTTTGAGAATGTGTCTCAAAGACAGTATCTTGAAAAACTCCAAGACAGTATCTTGAAAAACTGTCTTCTTCTACAGGGCTACCAGTGTAAGGAAATCCCTTTTCCTGGGAACATACAGAAAGGACTCCTTCAGCAAACATCAGGTAGATGTGCCTTGCATCCCCTGGGATTTTGGGTGATATGGTGGAGATATATTTGATCTTTTTCTCCTATATCCTAGCAAAAGTTCCAAAACCCTAGAAATCTCTGCAGTAAGCAGACACATATGTGTGTGTGTGTGTGTGTGTGTGTGTGTATGTGTGTGTGTGTGTGTATGTGTATATATATGTATATATATGTATGTATATATATATTTGTGAAGGGCTTACAGATAAAGTGAGGATTAAGGCTTGTGTTTTCATCTGTTTCCTATTGCTACTACAAATAACTAATAAAATGTACTTAGAAAAGTTTTAGGCCATAGCTATGGAGGTTTCAGTCCATTTTTAATTGGCCCCTTTATGTTGGCCTATTGTGGTACACCGAATCATGGTGTGAGTGTTTGGCAAAACAAAACACTTACATGATGAAAATGGGTGAAAAAAAGGAAGGGCCAGGGATCCACAGTATAATTTGCAGACATAACTCAAGTAGCTTAAGGCCCTCCAACAAGGCCCCCAAACCTCTAGGTGCTACCATCCCCCAACAGCAACACTGTGGGATGCAAGCCTATGACAAATGGGCTTCTGGGGGAAATTCAAGTTCCAAACTATATCAGCAGATCACAAGGAAAGAATAAGGCATGATCTGAAATGTTGCAACTTTCAGTACCACCCCAATTCTTGGACTGGAAAGGGACTAAATGAAAACTTTATCACCAATGAGCAATGATGGAATCAAGTTTACTTATGTATTGAGCCCTCCATGGAATCCCATTAGGAATGGATTTTGATGGGCTTGCTGATTGGGAAAAATGGAGAGTTCTGGTGGGTGGTACACCTGGCCTGGGTATGCCAGTCCTGTGCCCTTTCCCACATGCCTTGTTCTATGCAGCCCTTTCTGTATCGTCTACTCTTTCCCTTTTAGCAAACTACTAAACATCAGTAAAACTTTTCTGTGATTCCTGTGCAATGTTCTGGTAAATATATGAAACACAAGAAGGGTCTTGCTTAACCCGTACACTTGGTAGGGTGGAAGTGCAGGTGTTTGCCTGTCCTTAAAATCCCCATATGAAGTGAAGATCAGTCTCTTGGAACAGAGTATTCAGCCGGTGGGATCTGATATTATCTCTTTGTAAATTGTTTCACAATTAAAGTGACTTAGAGGATATCAGATTTTGTCCTTTGGAGAATCTGCTACAGAATAGATTGGATGTTGGTGGGGTGAAATCACCAGCAATGTGGGGGTATTAGGAAAAATGTTGTGTTGAGTATAAAAATAAGAAAAAATATACTTTGGTGTTTTCCTTTAACTTTCAACATAATGTAAACAACACTTACATTATATTTATTCAATAAGGCCAGGAACAATAAAGTGAAAATCATATTACTCCATTAATTTTTCTTCTTTCGTCCCAATAGAGTGTGGAGAATGAGATGAATAACAACACACCATTTCTATGGTTGAAAATAAAAATTATTTTTTATACTATGAGCATGCTAACATCAGAGAAACATTTCTACTCAGAGTACTCATCAAGTGATTTTCTACACCCAGGAACAAGACTAGTTCCTTTTTGAATGATCAGACAATGGAGTGGGAGACAGGAGGTATTCGTTGGATACAGCCTCTAAACCACAAACTCTAGGTGACTTTTGCAGAGTAATCATACTTTAAATACCTCACTCACCAATGTGGGTCACATCAGGCGAATATCCCAACTAGAGAAACCCAGAGCAGAAGGCCAATGAAATTCCTATCTGGAAAAGCACTCTGAGATCGTAAAAAAGAATGCAATTCACCATCTAAGCCAAGGAATATTTCCACAGCCAAGCTGACTACTGCATAGCAACTGTGATAATTAACTTTTTAAATAGAGGAATATTGCTCTTCTGATTTTGCAGTTACAACATATATTTCTTTAAATGACACTACTAATTGCCACACACCACAATGGCTACTGATGTATGGTATCAATGCAAAGACATGTGGTAACATCTAAACATTACCTGGCAATATTTGATGGAGTCAGCCAGTGACTGGTTCTTCCTGATTGTATGGTGCCTGTGTGTGATCTCTGGAGACAGCCTACAGTCAAGCCTTGCTAATTACAAACATTGTGACTTTGAATAATTTATGTTCACCTTACACTAGTCACTCAAATGTTGCCTCTGTAAAACTATAGCACTTATATGAGAAGACCTCCATGTGTGTGTCATTTTGTCATACTGAAGGGCTTTCATGTTGCTATAACGTGGAAAGCTATGAGACTGGTATTATAGATACAAGAATGGTCACTCATGGAAATGATTTCTGCTGAGTGTCCAGAATGAAACAGACTATGGAGAAGGACATGGTTATCCCTATCCTGAAACAATATTTTTGTTGTTAGATGCCATTGATTGAAACCTATGAATAGAAGGAAAGCACTGTTATATAAAGTGCTTGAAAAGGAGCCCCATAGATTGGAAAGCATAAAAAGATGACTCGGGAAGAGTTGAATACTCAAATTAATATTGACCATAATTATGGGAATAGAGTAAAATACAAGAAATCTGAATTTACTGATGTGGCAGGATGAAAAATGCGAAGGAACATCTGTAAACATTCATTATCAATTGAAACATGGAATGTACATAGTGTGAATCTAGGAAAATTGGAAATTCCCAAAAAAGGATGAATATAAACATCTATATTCTAGACATCAGTGAACTAAAATGGACTGGTGTCATCTATTCTACCCTGAATGAAAGAATAAAGAGGTATGCAGTTACATTCATCTTCAAAAAAGACATTTCAAGGTTTATCTTGAAGTACCATGCTATCACTGACAATAATATCCATATTTCTAATAGGAAAGCTGGCTAATATGACTGTTCTTCAAATTAATGCACCTATCACTAACACCATAAATTAAGATAGAGATTTTTCCCAGTGTCTGCAAAAATGGATCAAACATTCAATCAAAATATACCGATAATTACTGGTTATGGTAATACAAATGTTGGAAACAAAAAATGTTCAGTAACTAGAAAATATGGTCGGGGAGACAGAAAGGATGCTGGAGATAACATGATAGAATTTTATCAGACCAATAGCAACTTCATTGCAAATACATTTTTTCACCAATATAAAAGGTAACTGCATACATGGAACTCACCAGATAGAATATAAAGGAACAAAATTTCTATACTTCCGGAAAAAGATAGTAGAAATCGTTAGTAACAAAAACTACTACAAGACCAAGTGCTGATTGTGGATCAGAATATAAACTGCTCATATGCAAGTACAAAAAGAAACTGGAAAAAATATCAAAAACCTATAAAAACATAATAGCATGAGAGCCAAACTATAACCCTGAGTATAATACACCTCACTTCAAAGATCCTCTCAAGAATTGACTTTACGCCTTTTATCCTAATTATTAAAGACCATATGTTTGTGGCATGACATCAAATACATCATTCATTAGGATAGGAAAAGGTAATTGAAAATAGAAGGAGAAAAAATGACCTAATTAAACGTCAAAAGAATCTATGACTTGCCTTTGAATGCTACACAGTTAAAGTAAAAAGAAAACATGCCAAAGCTAATAAACTAAAGAAAAGACTCATAGGACAGCTCAAGAAGAAAATATCAAATATTTTAATGGTGTAAACAAGAGCTGGAGTAAACAAACTAAAGGAGAAGAATATACTATTTGTGTCAAGATTGAAAAATTGAAGAAAATTTCTAGATGGCAATAGTGAACAATAGGAAACAAACAATGGACAAATCATAAAAAATGTGGGAGAAATATACAGAGCCATTATACCAAAAATATGTGGTGGATGACCAAACATTTCAATTGTACAAATGTGATCAGGAACGAATGGTATTGAAGGAATAAATGGACACTGCCTTGGAGGAAATGGAAAATCAGAAGGTTTCAGGAATTTATGGAATACCATTAAAGGTGATTCACCAAATAGATGTAGCATTGGAGGTATTCACTTGTTTATGCCAAGGGATTTGGAAAAAATCTACCTGTCCAACTGATTGGAAGTGATCTCAAGAAAGGAGATACAATCATAAGTGGAAATTATACAATGATAGCCTTAATCCCATGTATGTAAAATTTTGCTAAACCTAATTGAAAAAAAGACTACAGTAATCTATTACCAAGAAATGTCTGGAAAATCAAGCCAGATTTAGAAGAGGGTTTGGAACCTAGGACACCTTTGCTAATATCATATGGATACTACCTGAATCCAGAGAATTCCAGAGAAATGTCTTTGTTTTACTGACAAGGTATTTGACTGTGTGGATATTAACAAATTATGGATAAGACTGTACATATTGGGAAGAGGTAGTCTTTCAAACACAACAAAACACTCCCTGATTTAATGTCAAGGAAAGTGTGTATCCTTGTTGTAACTTTTTACCGTAACTCTTAAATCTCTATGCTAATCAAATAATCTGAGAAGTTAGACTATAGAAGAATGGATAACCAGGATAGGAGAGAGTCTCATTAATAACCTCCGTTATGCAGATAACAAAACTCTCTTTGCTAAAAAGGAAGAGGATTTGAAACATTTACTGATGAAGACCAAAGAACACAACCATCAAACATAGCCATCCCTAATAACCCTAATAGCCAACCCTAATAACAAGATAACAAAAGTCCTTACAACTGGTTCAGTATACAAATACATGATAAACAGAAAAAAGCTTGAAATTTTGTAAGATTTTACTTCACTTGGTTCTACAATATTCTCCCACAGAAGTAACAGTCAAAAGATTAACTGATGCATTGCTTTGGGAAAACTTCTTGCAAAAGACCTCATTAAAGTATTGATAATTAAAGATATCATATTGAAAATGAAGGTGAACCTGACTCATGCCAAGGTATTTTCAGTTGTATCATAGTCTTGTGAAAGTTGGACTTTGAATACACTTAACAAGAAAAGAATCAATGCTCATGAAATATGGTGATGGAGACAAATATTGAACATTCCATGGACTACCAAAATAAACAACAGGTCACCCGTAGATGATGTGAAATCAGAGTGCTCCTTGGAAGGGATGCCTAGATGCTATCTTTCATATTTTGGACATGTAGTGAGGAGGGAATAACCCCTGGAGAAGGACATCATGTTAGAAAGAATGGTAGATCAAGGAAAAAAAGGAAGACCCTCAACTAAATCGATTCACACAGTGGTGCAACAATGGGCTTAAATGCAAAAAGGCACAGAATCAGGGAGTGTTTCACTCTGTTGCTATGAATTTGAGCTGATTCAATAGAACAAAGAATGGGCACAATCCTGGAAGACAAGATGTTTAACAAAAATTAAGCCACCAGTTTATTTCTTTTGTTTACACACAAGTAACAATGCTTAGAAACCCAGTTATTAAAAAGAATGTGGCATATATATCTCTCTGTACTTCTGGTTCCTTTTCTGTAAGGTAGAATAAACATTCGTTCTTACTCCATGAGTTGTTATTTTGTTAATACATGAAAATCTTTTGAAAAGTCCTAGGAACACAATAAATCAAGTATATATTGAGCTACTGTACAAATAAGAATATGTGCAATTTGAGATTTTTATAGGTCTAATAGTTTCATATTATTTCATAAGTGTCTTTAATAAAAGGTAATAAGTATCTTTAATAAAAGGTAATAATCTTAGAATCTTCTCCATCAACTCGCTCATTTTATTAATCACAATTTTCACTAGAAATATTGCTGGATAGCCAAACTAACTAGTTTGAGAATGTCAAAATCACTTGAAGAACTAATGTCAAAAAATGAGACCATGATATTTCTGTGTGGCCAAACAAACCCTAAGAAGCCCAGGGATCCTTAATCTGCCAATTTACATCTCATTCACACACAACCACACCAGGTGTCCCCTTCTGGACCTCCAGACAGCCCTGTTCTGGGGCAGTCCTTACTTTACACACTTGTACAGCTTGAATTTTATCCATCCTAATCCCTCCTCTCTCCTGTAGCATTCTGCTGATGGCTATCTCAAAAAGCTACCTTGTCAGCTGCCCATCCCATTTTTGTTGGATGATGAAGATTACCTGATCTGTGCCTTGGAACATTTGAATTTGATCTTGAGACTGCCATGACCTATTTCCTAGGACAATGAATGACTATCTTTAGAGCTGTTAGCAAACCACAGTGGGTAGAGCTGAAGGCACCTCCCGGGATGGTATTTTGTCTGGAGAGTAGAAACTTTGTTCCCTGGAGATATTCTGTGTGTTCCTAGTATAGATAAGGAAATAATACTTTGGGTATAGATAAAGAGGTCAATTTGTGGCAAAAGAGATGTATGTGAAACTTTTCATTTGTACCACATGTACATGCTTTATGTGCCCTGACTATACTAAGTTACCAATTATCTTAAACCTGTCTGCCTATAAAAGCAAAATGATACTCTTAATAAACATCCTTACTTCCTGGAGACTTAGCATCCCCAGTGTCTTTCTTTGTGTTGCCTCCAGTCATTAGGTCCTGGTCTCTTTGAAGACCTCCAAATTCTCCACAGAGTGGCCAGTCACTTGAAACCAAGAACAAGATTGTGTCATTCTCATATGTTAAAACTCCACTCCCACATAAATGTAAGTCCCTTACAGAGCCCAAATCCCGAGACATGCCTGTCCTTCCCACTTCACCAGTCTATAGATTATAGGCCAGGACCTAGCCCCTGAGCTTTTCCTATGTCCCAGGAAAAACTGGTGCCATCAAAGAACTTTGACTAAATAGTTTTTCAAGCCAAATTTCTTCTTGTCATTCAAGGCTTAGGACAAATCACACTTCCTGAAAAAGAATATCACTGAAAATTCATTCACAATAAGCCTTAAGTCAGTTACTGTAGTGTATGCCTACAATCCAAGTGACCTGGAAGGTGGAGGCAAGAGGGTCACATGTCCAAGGCCAGGGGAAGCCTACATAACTTAGTGAGAAGCTCCCTCAAAATAAAAATATAAAAAGATGTGGTGTTAAAAGCAAGAAACAAAGTCAGGGCAAATTTGGGAGATGAGGGTAGGAAATGGCTTTCATGTGCTAATCTAGCCTAAATCTCATTGGCTCAGATATCCAGCACAACCAAAATAGGAAAACTGTTGTGATGCCTATCTCCATAGACTCCTATGCTTCTCTGAGGATCTCAGAAAAACACCTTATGGACAATAAGCAATTAACAAGTATAGGCAATTTCTGGTCAGTAAATACAGTAAAAATTTCCTCCACCATCCAAATCTAAGAATTTTAATGATGCTCCTTTTCCAGTCTGTAATTCTATAGAATAAGCTGCTAGGACAAAGGTGAGAAATGTACATTCAAAATCCCCCAAATAATACACATGCATCATAAAGCTACACAAATGGGATTTGTTTTCTTCAGAGGTGTGCATGAACACCTTGCATGTGTACTATTATTTCCATAGGCACTGTTCTCTATGTGCTTCCTTCATGCTGAAGGGGATATTATAACTTAATATTTTAACTAAGTCCTATAACTTAGTACTTTAACTAAATAGCTGTACAACTGTTTGAATTTCTGACTCATCTTGAAATTGATTTCTGGGATGGAAGCAAGGACTTTTATTCCCCGACTGGAGTTCCAAAAAAATAACATGTCCAGGTAGGCGAAATACCGGGTTACATTGTCTTTCAACCCAGAAGAGAGGCTGATGGTGGCATTAAGAAATAAACCCCTAGACCAATGTATGCAAGCCCTGAATTCATTCCCAAGCACCAAAAATAATAAATAAGTAAATAAATAAATAATGAATAAATCCTATCTAGGTTATTTTCTATTTTTTTTGATTCAACACATAAATTGCCATATGAAATTAAGTCTTCCAAATCTGGAATGACAGGTCCACAGTCCTTGCCTTTCTTGCTCTCTGTAATGCTTCCCATTGATGTTTCCTAGAAGACACAAAGATTTAAATGTGAATAACCAGAGAAATTGAGAGTGAATTGGGCAGCAAAGAAGTTGAAATAGATTTCATTGTTAATTCAAAGCAATGCTTTTAAAGCCTGGATGAATATGAAAAACAACAGGGGAAATTACTACCAATGTAGACACCTCAAAGCCTAGACCCTTGTTTTCATTCTACAGACTTGGGGTCAACCTAAATATCTGCTAGTTTAAGAAGCAGCCCTCACTGATTTTGCTGACTTGGTCCATTGGCCATATTTGGAAAAATGATGACAGCAGCTGACCTTAGAAACATTAATATGACACTTACCAGGAAGTGTCCTGGGATATCTATAGGGTATTCTGTTGATAAAATCATTCCTGTGTATACTGGTCCTTTCCTTTCACCTGAGCTCAAGACCTATTTTCTCATAAGAACACATTTTACTCTACAATATTCCTTGTTGGTGGTCATATCTGATATTGTTTTCCTCTTGTATAGAGAAGGGAGTGAAGGGTAAATGAGTTACCTACTC
Organism: Pedetes capensis; assembly: GCA_007922755.1. Lineage (NCBI taxonomy): Eukaryota > Metazoa > Chordata > Mammalia > Rodentia > Pedetidae > Pedetes > Pedetes capensis. The sequence goes on from VMDO01008977.1 coordinate 36,115, forward strand.
TGTCCCTGCAATCTTTTCACTCTTCCTTAAAGAACCTACTCAGCAGATCCCACACCAACCTTGAGGCTTCTCTATGAACTCTTGACTCTGTGGTGCTGTATCCACACCCTTCTTTAATGACAAACTGGAATGGATAATGAGTGGACAGGAAGCAGTTGAAATACAGAGGAAAGTAAGGGGATGGGAAAGCACATGAAAGGCAAGGGATAGGAGAACCTGGTCTTGTCTGCATCCACTCAGTTATATGGAAATTATGTCCTGGCACATTTCTTCTTCACAGCTGCATCCTGTGAACATCCCACAAATAGCAGTAATATTGTAGCTCAAACCTAATAGAAATGTGGGGCTTTATTTTCTTGCTGATATATTTCTTTGTATTTACTTTGTAGTCAGGAATTGTGAAACTGTGAAAGGCACCCTGTCAGACAGAAAACAGGACAAATGTTAGTATTCATATTCGTTGAGAACTTACTCGATGCCGCATGCTGGGAGTGGTTTTCAGACTTTTTCATGTCCTCAATCATCTGTCTTTGGTTGCGTATCATTACTTCATTTTTTCAGGTGGGCAAAGGGTCAGGTTCAGAGAACAAAGGCTATGCTTAATGAATTATAGGGAGGAATCAAATGGTCATTAAGGACATATTGAAAGGGCTTCCATTGGAAAATCCTGGGACATATTGATTATCAAGAAATATAGTTAGCCAGTCATTGCAGAGAAAAATAGGAATCTCAGAGATATACTGATATAAATAAGTACATGCATCAGGCATTATGGTACATACCTGTAAACCCAGAGGCTACTGAGGTGGAGGCGCCAGAGTCACATTCAAAGCCAGAGGTAGCCTGTACAACACAACAAGACCCTTTCTCAAAATTAAAATAATAAATGATAGGTTAGGGGTGCAGAACAGTGGTAGAACACTTTTTTACTATGCATGAGGCCCTGCTTCAAGCCACTAATACTGCAAAACAAACAAAGAAATAAACAAATTAGGACACAAGGTAAAAAAAAACCTACAATCAAGTGCCACCACATAATTTAAGGATAAATAGTGAATTACAAAAGTTCTAACCCATTATGGTAATATTATTTAAGTAGGTATTCTAAGATGAAATCCATGAAAGTAATTTTGTCTTCATGGTAACTGTTCTGCCAAAGAAATTTTGGGAGGAATACCAACAACCACTATGCCAGTTTTGTTTCAAATATATGCTGAGATCTGTAAGTGAATTACATGACCACATTACTTAACTTCAAGTATAACTCAACTTAAAAGTTGTTGGCAGCTTCAGGGACATACACAAGCACACGCACATAAATACATTCTCACATACATAGATATTGTCTCTCCATCTGTCTCACCATCCAATATTCCAGGTATTAATTAGAGTGGAATCCACTGGGAGTTAAAGAAATAAAATTATGCATTTCATCATATTCACTTGTAACTAACAAAATAATGTAGGAAACAACTAAAATGTGTATGTTTAGTGTGATTCTACAGAAGATGACCTATAAAACTTTCTCTGAGGGATACAAATAGAGAAAGAAACAGGTTAGGCAACATTAACTTTTCCAAGCTGGAATAATGTAGGCTTTCAACCAAAAAGATCCCTCACAAATATTTTCCAGTAATGCTCCACATAGCAGCAACAAAAATAGATAATGTATTTATGAATAGTGTCAGTGAAATTGCACAATACCTATACACCAAAGAGCAAAAAATATTGCTAAAAGCATTAGGAGGACCCATACAAAAGAAGACCACAGCATGTTCATGGATCAGGAGATTCACTATTGTTAAGAAGAATATTATTTCAAATATGATCCAGAGATAAAATGTAAGCCAGGTAAAAATCCTACCAAATATTAAACAGAAATTGGCCTGTTAATTCTACAATTCATATGGAAATGCAGAGGACCCAGACTATGAAAGTCAGGTTTGAAAAAAGGGCAAAGTTAAAGAACACAACCTGATGTGAAAAATCTTTAAGAGTTACAGTAATGTAGTTAGTATGCTATTAGCATCAAGGATGACACAAAAATCAAAGGAATGAAATAGAGTACAGAAGTATACTACATGTTTTTTTTTCTTTGAGACAGGGTTTTGCTAGACTTGCAATTGCTATGTAGCTGTGTTTGAACATAAATTCATGATCTTTCTGCCACAACCTTCCAAGTAGAAGAAATACAGGAATGTGAAACCATGCTTGGGTCCTTGGAGAACTAATTTTTAATAAGGGTTAAAAGGACCATTAAGGAGAAAGCATACTCTTTTCAGAAATCTTCCTAGGCTAAGAAGATATACATATGCACAAATGTTACCCATGATCTACTTATACTACCATAGAAAAAAGTAAACTCAACATGGATTATAAATCCAAATATAAAACCTAATACTATTAATTTTCTAGGAGGAAACAGATAATTAAATAATTGTAAATGATAATTAGGAGAAGACTTTGTAGATTAGAGATGCAATCACAACAATGCATCTGTGAAAAACTGGACAAAATGGAATTTCTCAAAAATTTTAGCTATGAAAATTTCAAAATACATGATTGAGTAAAATAACCAGAAAATCCCCTGTCTTGGAGACAGTCTGTAAATCATACACCTGAAAATGAACGTGTATACAGGATACAGAAAATATCAAAAGTTCAGTAAATAAGAAATACATACTCGAGCTGGGTGCAACGATCCATACCTGTAATCCCAGAGAATGGGGAGGCAGAGGCAGGAACATTGCAAGTTCAAGACCAGAGGCAGTATGGCACTCTGCATAATTTAGCAAAACCCTATCTCAAAAAGTAAAAAAAAAGAAAAATAGGTTGAGAGTGCAGCTCAGTGGTGCAACACTTGCAAAACCTATAAATAAAAGGTGCTGGGTTCAACGCCCAGTACCACAGAAAAAAGACAAACAAATAGACACTCCATAAGAGAAAGATATAACTTTTGAATAATCGTGCCACAAAAGAAGATAGATGAATGTCAAGTAAGTATATTAAAATATGCTTAATATGCTTCATCATTTGAGAAATGTAAAAGAAACCTACAATGAAATACTAGTATACTCCCATAAGAATGTTGTTGTTGATAGGTGCTGTCCAGTCAGTGTCCAATTCATAATGATTCTACGTACAACAACTGTATTGTTAATGCTTCTGTGCCCTTTATAAGCTTTTCAAAGACTGATTCTTTTGGGGAAGTGGGAGGCTGAGTCTTTATCCAAATATGTAAGAATGGACAAAATTGAAAAGAATGATTGTATCAAGGTTGGGCCAGGTTTTGGAGGAGAAAATTCTCATACACTACTGTTGGTGAGGAAAACTGATACAAAAATGTGGAAACAATTTGGGCATTTCCTTACCATGAATTTTTAGGGCATGATCCAGTCATATCATTTACTCTATTGCAAAAGAGCATTTTTCCATGAAAAGCTTTATTGACAATCATTCAAAAGGAACAATTCAAAAAGCCAACAGCAAGTGAATGGATAAAATAAACTGTGGGATAGTCATAAACTAGAATACTCTTCAGCGATAAAAAGAATGAACCAGGGAATGAGACAGAGATAGAGCACTTGCCTAACTTGCTCAAGACCATGGGTTCAATTCCCAGCACTGCATAAATGAAAGAAAGAAAAAAAGAAGAAAGAAACAGAAAGAAAGAAAGAAAGAAAGAAAGAAAGAAAGAAAAGACAATGTTGTTAGATGCCTTTGAGTTGGAGTCCAACTCACAGGGACTTTACATAGAACACACAAAGCAATGTTGTTAGTGCTTCTCTGCTATTCATAGGGTTTTCAATGGTGGATTGACTTTTAGGAGTGAGTTGCTGGGTCCTTCTCTCAAGTCTATAGTGTTTGGTGTTCGTAGTGCATCTCCCATTCAGCTACTAACCCCCTTATCTTTTGCTATCTGATGGAATTGGATGCCACAGTGGTATGACTGCAGGCAAATACCAACGACACATGCAACAAAATAGATTAACTAGAAAAAATACTGTAAATGAAAAAAGGAAAATTCAAAATATTCCTAAACCAAAAATGCTTCATGATTCTATTGAAATAATTTTCTGTGATATAAGACATATAGTGATAGATGTGTTGTACTTGCCTAGACATGATATTAGAGGTCAGGTAGGCTAAGGTATTATAGAATTGAATATTATATGTCTTGGGAAATGATATTAATAGTGAGGCCCATCTATCTTTTTTTTCAGGAGACACAACTTGATATTATAACAGAGCAACGTCTATGGTATTATTTTTGAAACAACCAAATACTGTATCTGATACTTTGATAATTTTAGGTAATATTTGATGAATACCTGACATCTTAAAAAATACTTATAAAAATTTGAAGAGTTTGCACCATGGACAAATGTACATTATGACTTCAAGTTGCTAGTAAGTCTTTCAACCCAACAACATATTTGAACACATATGATTATCTATGTTGTGTACTCACCAAATTCCCAATTTCATGGAGGAAAAGTGGGCTCAGAGAGAGCCTCTCCCTATCTTATCCTTCTGCATCTTGCCTAGACATGGAGAGTAGATACAGAACAGGCTGAATCAGAACACCACACTCCCTAGGACAGTTAGTTCCCTCAACCATCCTTCACTGGACATCTAATCAATGTAGTAGAAGAGGAGGTATCTGACTGGGCCTCGGACAACGCTGTCTCCCCACTGGCCAAGTTGGCTGGGTCCCCAACCTGAGGATCCATACCTTTGCCCAAGTCCAAACACTTGAAGGCCAAACACTGCTCTTCTCACCACATCACCTACATCTCCATTAAAATGGTCAATCCAAAAAAAGCAATCAGCTATTGAAAATCCAATGAATAACAGAGAAATACTGACATAGGACAAGGTATAATGTTTGTGACTTTCACTGTTATAGATAGGGTCACTATGGAGTCTAATCCAACTCCATGGCACATAATAGCAACAAACATGGCTGCTAGACTCTCTGTTACGATGTCAAGTTTCTAGGGCAACCATTAGGCACTAGCCAGAGGCCCTCTAGTACATACACAGAAAATGGTGTCCTTGACTTTCTCTGAAGTTAAAACATCTTCAAAATTCAGGCTACAACCCGAGGAAGCATACAACTTAAGGGGAATAGTCTGGACACAGTCATTGGAACTCTGCAGAGATTGACAAAAGAAAATGTGTTCATGTTGTTGAAAACTCTGTTTGCTTAAAAAGTGACAGTGGTAAGTATCCCATGTTTATCTCATATGTGAAATTTCAGCAGGGGAAGACATGAGCATAGACAGAGAATATTTTGTAGTAAACTGCCTTTCCAAGACACTAAGTTTTCTCTACCCCACAGGGGTAAGCCTCAGAGTGGGCCTACAGCTATCTAGTCATGTGTTTTTATGACTCCAAATACTTATATGCTTCACTGCAGCATGGATGTGTCTCTAAGAGTCCCTCAAATGCTTTCCTGCTCCAAATACCAGCTGTATTCTAATGGAGAAATTTGAACAAGGAAAAATATTACACTGATTTTATTCTTTATAAAGTTATATTGGAGTGCTGAAAAGGTAGTCTAGGACATAGATAATTAAGAGAAATAAAGGAAATAACTAATTTTAAAAGAACAAAACACATAATTTGTAAAGCTACAGGCTATAATTCATAAAATATGTTGAAAAATTGACATTCAGATTGCCTATCATCAAGTAAAAATATTGACAGCACAAAAAACACAGTGCCAGGAAGAAATAGAAACACCTGTATGAATAAAACAAAATTCTAACACAGTTCTCTTTATCCAAAAATGTACAAATGAAGAAAAATTTAGTAATTGCAAAATGTACACAAATATCAATTCCAAAGTTGGACTCAGGGGCTACACTGATTTGAGACACCTAATATTATGCAATACATATACTTTTCAGGTAAACCAGGAACATTCATGAATATTGACTCTATCTAAAGATGTTGAACAAATGTTAGAACCAAATAAAAGTAGATTAAATGTCAGGGCTCTCACTATCAGTCACAAGGTGTTGTTCCTGCTCTAGGCCTCTGCTGCTAGCTGAGCCCTGCAGTTGAATACACATTGGTAGTTGGTGAGTTAGGTGTGTCCAGATAACCATGCCACCTTGGAAGGAGAGTTATGCTCACAGCTACTCTGAGAAGCCTTTAGAAAGGCAGGCTCAGAGTATTATCTCAACAGCTGCTCTTTGCTTCTTGCTTCCAATGATGATGCCAATAGCGCAAGTGAGTGCCAGGTCCATTTCCACTCATGATGGGTAAACTGAGTCCCCGCATGAGGAAGGGTACATTTAAAAGGGCATCAGAGGGAACATCCACTGAAAGGGGAAAAAGACCTCAAAGCCTTCGGAGGGAAAGTCAACTGAAAGGTGAAGAGTACCTCCAAAAGGTCTCTTCATGGAAAAGAACTTGGAATCTCATCTTTTGTTTTTCCTAAATTTGAATTGGTCACTATTTTCTTCATATTGTGGATTTCTGGGAAAATTAATAAAAAACAAGTAATGAATATAAATATGTTGTTGTTGTTAAGTGCCGTCGAGTCGGTATCCGACTCATAGCCACCCTCTGTACAACAGGGGAAACACAATTGTCAGTGCTTCTCTGCTGTTCATAGGGTTTTCAATGGCAGATTGATTTTTGGGAGGGGGTTTCTAGGTTCTTCTCCCAAGCCTACAGCACCTGGTGTTCCCAGGCATCTCCCATCCAAGTACTAACCAGGTCTGACCCTGCTTAGCTTCCGAGATCTGACGGGATCAGATGCCACAGGGCTACAGCTGCAGGAGAATATAAATATATAATTATCTGATTCTGTGAACATTCATATTATGGATTTCTAGAAAAATTAATGAAAAACAAGTAATGAATATAAATATATAATCCTCTGATTCTGTGAGCAATACTAATTCAGTGTAGGAGTTAAGAAAACTCCCTAACAGGCCTACAACAAAAAATTTTTGAATGACTGCCAACAGCATGAACTCCTTGAGCCAACACATGCTAATGTTTTTGTACCAGTGGCCCTCTAATAAGCAAAACAATCTAATAAGTTAAAATATCGATTTTTCATAGTGTGGACTCAATGGGTGACACAAGTATAAATAATTAAATAATAAAAGTATATATGTGTATATATATATCCAATTATACAAAAAATCATATGCATATGATATTAAGTTAGCAAATTTGAAGATTAAATCACTCCTTGCACTTATGTGTACTTTTCTAATTTTATTTAATTATATTTACAGGCATTTAATTATATATAATATTAGTATATATCAAGAAGCTTGAGTCATAATTTCACATGTAATATAAGATGGTACAAATTTAAATAAGATGTCTTCTATTTATTCTTGCTCATTTATTTCTTAGTTAGAAATTTTTACTTAACACAGAAAAGGTTGAGTTTCATTATGATATATTCACACATGCATATCCATACTCACTACTCATATTTACTCTCTCTTGACCCCCTCCATACTCCTGATAGTCTACTTTATACCTGTAGTCTTCTTTCTGATTATATGCACATCTATCTCTCTCTCTATCTATCTATCTATCTATCTATCTATCTATCCATCCATCCATCTATCTATCTATTTGAATCTAGAGTCTACACATAAGGGAGAACATGACATTTATTTTGTTTGTGTGTATTCATGTGTGTGCATATGAACAGTAAAATTGCAAAAGAATACTGTATTTTCTATAGAGAAGCTCTGATATGGAAAAAAGAATAAAGTAATGCTTGGGATCAATATCTAATTCTCTATATTGATGATGCCAAGAGGAGAACAAAGGGGATGCAAATAAGAAGGAGTAAAGTTTCCTTAACATGGCTTAATTTTACAGCACTCTATACGTGCTCTTGTTTTAATATGTAGGAAAACTTTTATAATTAAATAACAAGGTAAAAGATACTATCTAGCATTGCCTTGTGTCTTTGTTAGCGGAATATTGAGCATAGTGTGCTCCACCATTGGTCTGCACATTAAACCCCATTTTCATTGCTAATTTTGAGGAAAGGAACTCACTAAGTTGTAAAGCCTGACTTTGACCTTGAACTTGTGATCCTCCTACCTCAGCCTCCAATTTTCTGGCATTAGAGCCATGTGTCCCACTTCCCATTCAGATCATAATTTTTTTAAACTTACAAAACAGTACAGCAGGTAATGGAACCCTCATAGAAATTGGATCATTACAGACAAGAAAGTATGAACACAAAATTGGGGAGATGAGATAGTAAATTGTAATTACTGTAACTGCCCATAGGGAGAAAACAAAGGCATTTCTTTGACTTACATCCATTCCCCTAAAGTCAGTCAGCACCTTTATTGGAATAATTGTAATGGTTACATATACCTTGAGGAGCAGTTGGTAGTAAAGGACATAAAATATAAAGTGTATTTTTTCAATGTTTTGATTTCCTTTCTTCTAGCTCACATGTCTCAAGGGCAATGCCTGAGTTCTTCCTTGACCATAATCACCACTTCAGGCATCACCCAACTCATACAACACTGCACTCAAGTGCCCTGAAGCAAAGGCCAGGATTTTATCTATTGTCTCATCTTCCTCAGTGAAAAGTTGTATTGCTGAGGATTAATGAGGCAACATCAGAAGGAGTGTAAAGCCACCATGTATCAAGGTCTGGAAGCACATATTCTAATAGAGAGACTACTTATTTTCTGCTAGAGAGGGTGAGGAAAGGATACTCAATCCAATCCTGCTACTTACCTGGAAAGGTGACATGGCCTCTGTGACCCAGAGCTTGACCATCCAGGAAATGGGATTCACGATAATGTCCTGAGTTAGCTGTTTCCAAGAGTGTCTGAGGAAATCTGTACAGAGGCTATGACATGGACAAGATCATCCTTCAATTGTCCTTTAGATATTGGAACACAGCAGGAAGGACTGGTAGAACTTAGGAACTAAGGCAGACATCCTGAAAACTACTTCTTATTATTTCTCCTAATGAGAATGCAGCCATCTAATGGAAGGAAATATCTCTTTGAAGTTCCTTAAGTTTAAACCTTTGGAGAATGAAAATTATATGCATTTTTGGGTGTTTCATTATCCCAAAAAGGTGTTTAACACCACTCATCTGAGCATATCCAATTCCAGTTCTGTACAATGAAAACACAAATTTGATAGATTACACCAAGGATACAAGATCAATTTGCCTAATGCTGCTCATTGACTGTCCTATATGTCAGTACATTTATAGGAAAGTTGAGGTTTCAGTCACCGTTCCCAGTTTCTGAGATGATGCACTACCCAACCACATCACATTATTTTCTCTCTGCTGTCTCCCACAGAGACAGAAATGCAGGAATTACTGGACTTCTTTTAGAAAGAATTGACCATACTTTCATTAGCTAATGACTACATATTGATTGCATGTAAACCCCATATGATTCCGTTGTAGGTATCTAATGATCTGTTAAGTGGAAATGAGAGGACAAGATAGTAAATAAATACATGGCTACTTTATAGGGTTAAATCTGGATTGAGATGTTTCCTTCACATTAAATATATTTGCTTAAGTTTAAGGAATTGAAGATTTTTTTTAAAAAATCCCTCCTGGACCCCTAAACACTCATTCAGTCACAGGGTGAGTGGACTTTCTCTATTTCCCTTCATATCCAAAGTTCAAAAATATTTTAATATTCCCTGTTTTTGACACATCACTGCCCATTGACACATATCTTATGTCACTAAGTCATCTGTCCTTTTAAATTACAATGACCACACTCTCCAAGATGTCAATGTGCCTTTTGGTCACTAGTTCCAATTTTTTGTATAAATATATTCACATAATGAGTATTATTTTTAAAGACACTATAAATATGAATGGTTATGCAGACTGCTTTTATCATTTAACAACTGATCTTCATGATTTCCAGACTGTGGAAGATGACATCTGGATACTAATGCTAACTGTCCCACTCTCTAGTAGGGTAGTATTTGGTAATGTCCTTATTTGATTTTTCTCTAATTTATTCATTTATAAAAAGGATGGCATCAACAGCACTTTAATTAACAATAAGGCAAGGGTGGGGCTGGTGTTCTGCTCACTGTGTGCAGTGCTGTTTCACATTGTCTGAAGACTCATGTTCTATCACCTACACCACAGAAATGAGAGAAGTACATGGCATTCCACTCCTGAGGCAATCCCAAAACAGTCAGGCATTGAAAACCCTATAAAAGTCGCTATGTGTGGGACTCAGCTTGATGGCACCTAATTATAATAACAACAATTGGCTGTTAGTATTTTTACTGTCTTTATTGTATAGATTGATGTTTATTCACACTTAATAACTTTTGATTCTCATTATTACCAAGTCATACTGGTAACAAAACTAAATGCTGTGTTATGACCTGATCTTTTTGTACATGAATGCATTCATTTCTGCATAAAGTAACTTCATGAGAACTTTTCTGTAAGTATTGTACAGATGAATATATTAACTAGACTTCAATCTTAGTGGAATGTTTTAGAGTGATATTTTATTTCCATTCCTATGTTATCTTTTAACTATAATACACACCTATTGACATTGCACTTATACAAAATAGGGAAGTGGCAGGGAAACAAGGATTCATAGACTTAACAACACAAAAGATGCTGAATTTTAGCAGGAAGAATCATTCTTAAGCTCAAGAAAGAGATACAATATTGAGGGAGACTTTATTAGAGTAAAATAGGACATATTTTCCACAAAGTAAAAACCACAGTGGTAATTATCAATATTTTAAATATCTCCCTTATTAAATAAGAAAAGTAAAGCCCCTTATTTTGGTATACTTTAAACAGCACAAATAGTTTAAAGATAAAAAATTATATATGAAAAGCTAACAAAGAACAAAAAGAATGGAAATTGGAAAGAGCTTATTCTCAAACCATATTTAATCATAGATTTTATGTAATCCTCTATAAACTAATCTAAACAGTAGTGATTTGTCAAAGATATCAAGCCAGAGGATAAATAAAAAGCAATGTGCTTCCCCCATATTACTCTGAAATACACAAAAACATGAAAATTAATAAAATATAAAATACAATCCTTCTGTGAAAAAGAATGTATAAGTCAACATGAATTTGTAAGTATGGATGGAAAATTAAATATATTATTATATAACATAATAAAAATTTTACAATATAGATACCAATACATTAAAGCAGACTCTATTTGTACTATGCATAGGGAGATGGTTGGGACAGAGAGAGGGCCAGGATATTTTTAATATTTAACAAATATTTTGGTTACATATGACATGTTTTACACAACAAATGAATTAATTAACAATGCAACAAAGTCACTAAGTTAAATTTTGTACCACGAGAAAATGTGTGAACTGTCTCACAAAATGGTAATGTAGAAACACACTTGGAATTAAGCATTGTGTTCTTGTACTGTTATTTGGAAATGGCTAATTTAAAAAGTTATGGGATAATTGCCTGTGTGGAAATTGGAAGGAGATGAAGCATTCTATTTATTTTACAAGTGAATTTCTCCAGTGTTTTACATGGGGAAACTATACAATCTTTAAAACATACAATCATTGTGAACTGATTACAAATATGATCTTCATATATTAATTCATTTGCAAGTATGTTCATAGTACAATGTTTTATGTAAAAAGAGAGAAATCAAAACAATTATTTGATAGCATGTTGTGGTGGGTATTCACATGTTTTAATATGTCAACTTTCTCCCCATTATACACCAACTCATTCAGGTTTCTAGCCAGTTCTTTTCAGGGAAAAAGGAATCCAAAGTAGACATGAAAATACCAGACATACAACCAATGTGTGGGAAATTCTATGGAGCTTTTTCCTATACAAAGGAGTCAGGATACTTCTTCCACTGCTCAAATCCCTTATGTTTTGCAAAGCCCTCTGGTTGAGACTTTCACCCTGGAAATTCTGACTCCGATCATAGAGTGATAGAATTCTCAATTTTCTGCAGGTTATTTCTCTCAAGGAAAATGTATAATTTTTATTCAGAGAAATAAACTTTTCCCTCTGAACACATCAGTAAAGAATAAGTCCAATGTCAACACAAGTACCTTTGAAATATACATACATGTACACAAATACTGAAAAGACATAAGTATAGGTTAATTTCCTGTTAAAATTTCACCTAAATTTAGTTGTTATGAAATATATACTGTTATGTGTCTAAGGCACTGCCAGATTAATTTGATATGTGTATTCCATACCTTCTGCCTCTATCTCTAGACCTGGAGAAATGGAAATGTCCACATAGAACAATATGTATATTGAAGCCCACACCATCATGTATTTTCTCAAATGTGCTCCATTCCAGGCAAATTTAGCCCAACAGAAACAATGAGACCAGGAAACTGATCATCTGAATGTGAAAAAATGGATCTGTGTGAAGGCAGAGTGTACTTGGGGAAGCTGACAAACTTTATGCTTCTGGGCTATGTTCTCTACTTCATATACATTGAAGGACTAGGTAGCCCTTGAATGTAAGCCGTTCATTCTTGTTTCTCACATGTAGGTAATTATAATTTTTCCTTTTCTTTTACGCTTTCAGTAAGTTAAAGTGTAGATTGCTGAAAGGATTTATGTTTATCTTTTCCCTATTAGGAGATCCCTCATTTTTAGTGTTTTGAGGTGACACAGAGTTTCTGATTCATGTAAGTCCTCTGCTCCCAGTTGTGGGCATGGAACAGAGATAAAGAGAAAGCAATGAGTAGAGAACAAACTTGCAAAGATAAACACAGGACCTGAACCCTCTCTGAACATCTAATTTCCTTGGAGTACAATGGTTTACAGATTTATTTATTATTTAGTACATTATTTAGTATTTATTTATTATTATAGTACAGATTTATTCCATAATTTTCACCTCCCTTCTGAATTACTAACATTTTCTGTGAGAAAATGGGCATTGTTTTAATTTTCTAGAGGTAATGTCAAACATGTATTATGTACACAGAGAATGTGATGGTGTCGAGCAAAATTGCATAGGTATCTACTCTAGGAACAATGAGTATCTACTTTAAGAATTTATTATCAAAGAAATAACACAAAATGAAAAAATTACAACACAAAATTCTTCCTGGAAGAACAAATCTTAATGTCAGAAGACTATACATACAAAATTTTTGACTAACAGGGAGGTCATTGAGAAATCAGAGGCATGTCTTTGTCTAAGAATACAAAACAATTATAAAAATGAGTAAAGCCTCTATATATGGCTATGGAATGTTCTCCAGGAGAAATTATTAGGTGAAATTTAAATTGCACAAGAATTTGTAAGGTACAACTCTCGAATATATTTCTACTAATCACAGGAGGTAATTTAAAACTGATTAAATTTAAAGTAAATTAAAGCCTCTGTTCCAAATAAACATTCACCATTCTTCACCAGCTAGTGGCCAGCATTTGGATGTACAAATGTAGAATGTTTTCATTTCCACAAAAAAATTCTATTGGACAATACTAATCCAAAATATACAACAACGTCCCTACAAATAGAAGAGAATAATAATACACATTGTATTTGGTTATGTTTTTAAATTGGCACATTAAAACAACTACTGAAAAATTATTTTCTATAAGGAAAACCCTATCATGTAACTGAAAATACCATGGCATGGGTCAGACACAACTTCCTCTTCAACGTGACATCTTTACTTTTTAGTACTCTAAAGAGATCTTTGCCACAGCTTTTCCTAGAGCAATGAATCTTTTGATTTCTTGACCGCAGCTTCCACAGGTGTTGATTATAGAGCCAAGCAAAGCAAAATCTTGAACAACCTCAATCTTTTCTCCATTTATTGTGTGGTTGCATACTGATAGAGTCATAAGGATTTTTGTTTTGTTGATGTTTAGTCATAACCCATATTGAAGGCTGTGATCTTTGATCTTCATCAGTAAACATTTTAAATCTTCTTCACTTTCAGCTTGCAGACTTGGGTCATTTGCATAACACAGGTTGTTAGTTAATCTTCCCCTAATCCAGGTGCCAGGTTCTTCCTCATACAATCCAGATCCTTGGATTATTTGACCAGTGTACACATTGAAGAGATATGGTGAAGGTATACAGCCCTGATGCACACGTTTCTCAACTTGAAATCAGGCTGTGTTCCCTATCTTCTATTCAAACAACTGCCTCCTGGTTCACATATAGATTCCTCACAAGTACAATTAGGTGCTCTTGTATTCCCACATTCCAAAGTTTTTCCATAATTTATTATGATCAACACAGTCAAATGCCTTTGCATAGTCAATAAAATATAGACATGTTCTGATATTCTCTGCTTTTAGCTAATATCTACCTGACATCAGCAATGATGTCCCTGGTTCCATGTGCTCTTCTGAAACCTGCTTGATTTTCTGGTAATTCCTCATCTATATACTGCTGCAGTCACTTTTGAATAATCTTTCATAAAATTTTCCTTGAGTGTGATATTAATGATATTATTTGATAGTTTCCACATTCAGTTGGATCCCCTTTTTTGGGAATACACACAAATATGGATCTCTTCCAGTCAGTTGAATAGGTGGCTATTTTCCAAAAAAATCTGTTGGCATAAGTATGATAGCACCTCCATTGCTGCATCTGTTGAAACATCTCCATTGGTACCCCATTTATTCCTGGATCCTTGTGTTTTGCCAATTCTTTCAAGGTAGCTTCCACTTTGTCCTTCAACAGCATTTGTTCGTCTTCATATGCAAACTCTTGAAATGGTCATTTACCAATCCTTTTTTGTGTAATGACTTTGTGTATTCCTTTTGTCTTCTTTTGATGTTTCCTGTACCATTTAATAATTTCCATGTAGATTTACCACTGTGGTGTCCAATCCCATCAGATCTCAGAGGCTAAGCAGGGTCTGAACTGGTTACCACTTGGATGGGAGACTGCCTGAGAACAACAGGTGTTGCATGCTTGGGAGAATGAGCAGCAAGCCACTCCCAAAAAATAATCAGCCATTGAAAACCCTACAATAGAGAAACACTGACAATAGTCTTTTGCCTTTTGTACATAGGTTCAGGGTGCTATGAGTCAGATACTGACTTGACAGCAACTACCAACATCAACAACTCAGGTGTTAATTTGTCCTTCTTTAGGAATGAAAAACACCTTATGGTGTATCCTTATCCATGAATTTCCTTATCCATTAATGAGTTGTTGTACACCTCTGTTGATTCCATATTTTGTCAAATGTGAATGACCCCACAATAAACAAGATAAGCAGGAATGTCTATCGTATACTGACTTTTCTCCTTCAGATTTATACCCAGGAGTGGACTGCTGTGTCATATGGTAGTTTTATTTTTAGGTTTTGGGAAAACTCCATGCTGATTTCCATAGTGGCCACACCAAACTGAATTCCAATAGTCAATGTAACAGGATTATTTTCTACCTGCACACTTACAGCATTTGTTGTTTGTTTTGTTGATAGTAGGCTCTTTTACTGGACTTTGATGATATTTCATGTGTAGTTTTGATTTACATTCCCTGATAGTTAAGGAAAATGAATAATTTTTCTAATGGCTACTTGTGTGTCTTCTTTGAGAAGTCTCCATTCAATTGTAGAAGGATTTTTGATTGGATATATTATTTTTCTTTGGTTTTTAATTAGTTAAGCTCTTTATATATTCTAGATACTTTCTCCTATTCTGTAGGTTGTATTTTCACTCTGATAATTGTGTCCTTTTCTGTGCAAAAGCTATTTAATTTCACAAAATCCTACTTGTCAATTCTTAGAATTGTTTTTGGTGATTTTGTTGTCCTATTCAGGTAATCCTTGCCAATGCATATGATTTGACTTGATTTACCTATTTTTTCCTCTATTGCTGTTGCTGTTATTGTTAGGTGCCATTGAGTTTTTGTCCAACTCATGGTTGTGCTACCTACAACAGAGGAAATAATTATGCTTCTCTGCTATTCATAGGCTTTTAAATGGCTGATGTTTGGGGGGAGTGTGTTGCCTGGTCCTTCTCCCAAGGGTAGAGCATCTGGGGTTCTCACGTGATCTCCCATCCAAATACTAACCCTGGATTGACCTTGCTTAGCCTGCAAGATCTGATTAGATCTGATGCCACAGTTGTATGACTGGAGACATATTTTCCTCAAGCAGTTTCAAAATTTCAGGTTTCAGATTAAGTCCTTTGATCGATTTTGAAGTGATTTTTATATAACTTAAGAAAGAGAGAGATTGAATTTTGATATTCTGCCTGAAGATAACCCATTATCACAGCACCTTTTGTTGAAAAGGGTCTTTTCTCTCAAATATATTTTTGACAAATTTGTCAAAGATCATGTGGCTGTTGCTGCATTGGTTTTGTTCATTCTCCATTCTGTACCATTAGCTGATATGTCTGGTTTTGTGCCAGTAACATACACTTTCATTACTATAACATTGCAGTAAACTTTGAAATCAGGAATTTTGATGTTCCTGGAATAATTCTTTTTCCTCAGGATCACTTTAACAATTTGAGTTTTTTGTGCCCCCCTATGATTTGAGGATTGTTTTCTCTAATTCTATGAAGAATGTCATTTTGATTTTGATAGGGGTTTTAATTAATCTGTAGATTGCTTTCAGTGTACAGTGATTTTCAGAATATTAATACTTCCAATCCAAGAGCAGGGAATATCTTTCAACTTCTAGTATCTTCTTTAATCTCTTTCTTCACTGTTTTAAAATATCCACTGTACAGGCCTTTTTTTCCTCTTTGGTTGGCATATGTCCAGGTACGATATGTGTTTTGAAGCTACTAGGAGTGACATTGTTTTCCACATTTTTTCTCCACCTAGTCATTGTATTTTAAAAAAACCTACTGACTTTTACATGTTAATTTTTTATCCTGCTACATCATCACAAGTCATTATCATATCGGTGAGTTTTCTGGTAGAGTACTTAGTTTCTTTTAAGTACAGGATCATGGCAACTGCAAATGATGATTGTCTTCTTCCTTACCTGCTTTTCTCCTTTTTATTTCCTTCACTTGTCTTAATGCTTTCACTAAGAGGTCCATTACTACATTCAATAGCATTGGAGATGGTGGATACCTTGGTCTATTTTTTTATTCTAGGGGAAATACTTTCAGTTTTTCCCCATTTACTATAATATTATCTCTATGTTTTCAATAGAGCTTTAATCATGTTGAGGTATGTACCTTCAATTCCTAGTTTCTTCAGATCTTTTGTCATAAAAGAATGTGAACTTTGTCAAAAGACTTTACTGGATCTATTGATAAGATTATGTGGTTTCTATTTCTGAGTCTATTTGTACATTACTTTATTTATATTTATTGTCTTGCATATGTTCAAACAGCATTTCATCCTACAAATGAAGCCAGCTTGATCATAGTGTATAATCTGTTTGATGTGTGCTTTAATTTGACTGACAAATCAAATTCATCTCTATGTTCATCAGGGATATTGTTCAGTGGTTTTCCTTTTTTGATGTATCTTTTTCTGATTTTGCTAAATTGTCTATATTGGATTCATAAAATGAGTGCAATGCTCCTTCCATTTGTATTTTGTGGAATATTAATAGGAACAGTAATTACTTATATTTTTTAAAGAATGGAAATACTCAGAGTCAAATATCCATTATAATTTTCTTGTGTGTAAACTAACCAACTTAATGTCACTTAGAAGGTGAGAACTCCAATGATGAATGGATTCTTATTCAGAATTATAATGACACCATTTTGTAGGATTTGATGAAAGATAACATTACTTGGCTATGCAGTTGCTGTTGTTAGATGCCATCAAGATGAGTCCAACTCATAGTGACCCTATGTACAGCAGAACAAAACACTTCTTGGTTCTGTGCTAGACACACGATCTTATTTATGTTTAAGTCCAGTGTTGCAGACACTATGTCAATCCATCTGGTGGAGGGTATCCCTTTTTATCATTGACCTTCCAATCTCCCAATCATGGTGTCTTTCTAAAGGAATTGACCTCTCCTGACTATGTGTCTAAAATATGTAAGACACAGTCTGGCCATTATTGCTTCCAAGGAGCAATCTTGTTGCACTTCTTCTAGGACATATGTGTTGGTTCTTTTAGCAATCCATGTTATATTCAATAGATGTTTCCAGCACTATAATTCAAAAGTATCAATTCTTCTCCTATCTGCCTTGTTCAAGGTCCAGCTTTCATAACCATATGATGTGAATGAAAGGACCATGATATGGGTCAGACACATCTTCATCTTCAATGTGACATACTTGCTTTTCAATACTCTAAAGAGATCTTTTGTCACAGCTTTTCTAAGAGGAATGTGTCTTTTGATTTCTTGACTGCAGCTTCCATGGGTGTTGATTGTAGAATCAAACAAGGCATAACCTTGGACAAACTCAATATTTTCTCCATTATTGTGAAGTTACATACTGGCCCAGTTGCAAGGATTCTTGTTTTCTTGATGTTTAGTTGCAACCAATATTGAAGACTGTGATCTTTGCTCTTAATCAGTAAATGTTTGGAATCTTCTTCACTTTCAACAACCAGGGTTGTGTCATCTTCATAATGCAGATTATGAATGAGGTTTCCTCCAATCCTGATGCTATGTTCTTCCTCATAAAGTCCAGCTTCTCAGATTATTTGATTAGTATACAAGTTGAAGAAATATGGTGAAGGTATACAAGCCTGATGAACACATTTCTCAACTTTAAACCAGGCTGTGTTTCCTTTCTTCTATTCAAACAATTGCCTCCTGGTTCACATATAAATTCCTCATGAGTACCATTAGGTGCTCCTGTATTCCGATATTCCAAAGTGTTTTACATAATTTATTATGATCAACACAGTCAAATGTTTTTGCATAGTGAATAAAGCATAGATAGACATCTTTCTGATATTCTCTGATTTCGGCTAGTATCCATCTGACATCAAAATTGATGTCCCTGGCTCTCTGCCCTCTTCTGAATCTGGCTTGATGTTCCAGGAATTTCCTGACTATATACAGCCACAGTTGCTTTTGTAAGATCTTTAGTAAATTTTCCTTGTGTGTGGTATTAATGATATTGTCCAATAGTTTCCACATTCAATTGGATCCCTTTTTTGGGAATAGGCACAAATATGGATCTCTTCCAGTCAGTTGGCCAAATAGCTATTTCCAAATCTGTTGGCATAAATATGTTAACACCTCCTGTGCTGCATCTCTTTACTTAAACATCTCTATTGGTATCCTCTCAATTCCTGCGGCCTTGTGTTTTGCCAGTACTTTCAAGTCAACGTCCACCACATCCTTCAATACCATTGGTTCCTGTTCACATGCAAGCTGTTAGAATGGTTGTTGATCTACCAATTCTCTTTTGTGTAATGATCTGTGTATTACTTCCATCTTCTTTTGATGTTCCCTGCATCATTTAATGTTTTTCCTGTAGAATCTTTCACTACTGATACTTGAGGCTGGAATTCTTTCTTCACTTCATTTAGCTTGAGAAACACACAACATGTTCTTCTCTTTTGGTTTTCTGCCCCCAGCTATATCCAGATGTGATGACTACAATATTTGTCTTTGTCATCTTGAGCTGCTTTTTGAAATCTTCTGATTAAATCCTTAAATTTATCATATCTTCTTTTTACTTTGGCTGCTGGACATTCAAGGGCAAGTTTCCATGTCTCTTTTGAAGTGTAATTTGGTCTTTTCTTTTTTCTTGTCTTTTTAATAACTTTTTGCTCCCTTCTTGAATGATATCTTTTATATCATGCCACAACTACTCTGATCTCTTATCATTTGTGCTTAATGCATTAAACCTTTTCTTGAGGTTATCTCTGACCTCAGGTGGGATATAATAAAGGTCATACCTTGGCTCTCGTATACTTATTCTAATTTTCTTCAGCTTCAGTTTGAACTTACATGTGAGAAGTTGATGGTCTGATCCACACTCAGTAACACATTTGTTTTGACATTTGATATAAAGCTTTTCCATCGTCTCTTTCCACATATATGGCCAACTTGATTCCTGTATGTTCCATCTGGTGAAGTCCATGTGTATAGTCTCCATTTATGTTGTTGAAAAAATGTATTTGCAATGAAATGTCATTGGTCTGACAAAACTCTATCTTGCAATCTCCAGCTTTGTTTCTGTCACCAACACCATATTTTTCAAC
Source organism: Pedetes capensis (assembly GCA_007922755.1). Lineage (NCBI taxonomy): Eukaryota > Metazoa > Chordata > Mammalia > Rodentia > Pedetidae > Pedetes > Pedetes capensis. The sequence continues at coordinate 56,241 of VMDO01008977.1, forward strand.
TACTGAGCCTTCTTCTTTGTTTCCAACCTTTTCATTTGAGTCCCCAATGATTATCAATGTGTTCTGATTGCATATTTGATCCAATTTAGTTTGCAGAAACTGGTAGAAATCTTCATTTTATTCATTTGAGAACTTAGTAGTGGGTGCATAAATTTGAATGGTTGTCCTATTAACTGGCCTTCCTTGTAGGCATATGGATATAATTTTATCACTGACAACATTGTATTTCATGACAGATATTGAAATGTGTTTTTGAATGATGAATGCAACCCCATTTCTCTTTAGTTGATGTTTCCCAGCATAATAGGACATATGACTGATGTGCCTCAAAATGGCCCATGCTGGTCTATTTTAGCTCACTGACGCCTAGAATGTCAATGTTTATGTGCTCCAATTCTCGTTTAATGATTTGTAATTTACTAAATTCATGCTATGTACATTCCATGTTCCAATTATTAATGGATGTTTACATTTGTTTCTCCTGATTTTGAGTCAGGCCACATTAGCAAAAAGAGTTCCTGGAGCATTTCTCCATTTCCATCATCAGGATAAAATCTACTTTGAGGAGGCAAATCTTCCCCCATAGTCTTTTGAGTGCCTTCCCACCTTGGGGGCTCATTTTCCAGCACTATATCTGATGGTGTTTCTTTGCTATCCATAGGGTTTTCAAAGACTATTTGTTTTGGGAGTGGCTTGCCAGTCCCTCCTCCCTAGTCTGTCTTAGTCTGGAAGCTCAGCTGAAACCTGTCCACCATACGTAACCTTGCTTGTATCTGATATACCAGTGGCATAACTTTCAGCCTCATTGCAACACATAAGCCCCACAGTGCGGCAAACTGACAGACATGTGGAGGGGCTATTAAAGAGACCTCAGCACAAATGAAAAGAACAAATTCTTAATGGAATATTTCCCCATATAGCACATAATTCATATGCTTTTCTTATGATAAATGAAAAAGCAGAGTGAGGAAAGAAAGCATGTGAAGTAGATAAGAATGTGAAGATGGAAAAGGATATGCAACTCAGAGGAGGAGATAGCTCCCTTTTCCCACTCAACCTTTCCTCCTTCCCAGTCCCATTCTATATCTCTCCCAACAAAAGGAATGACACTCAAAGGAAATGTGTGTTCATCTTTACTTGTTATTACATTTCCATATATTCACTCTGTAGCCACTCTATTATTTTCAAGGCATATTTATCTCATTGACAGAATGAAGGAGGCAAAGTTGGAATAGGGGGTTAAAATTTTGTGAAGGCCTATTACATACCACATCCTGTACATTATTATTTTTCAACAGGTTGTTCTTTAAATTATCAAACCAAGACTCTAAGGTGGGTATCACTACTCTTTTGTGCCAAAGAGAAGATGATAAGTCTCAGATAGCAAAGTACATTTTCAAGGAATTCTGAGAACATGTCAGACACTGGGGTCTACTTCACAGGGCTTCCTTTGGGGAATTATGGGAGAATGTAAGCATCATAATATATATTGATAATAACAGAGAATAAATCTTTGAGAAAATTGGAATCTCTCAGTCAGACTTATAAAACATCATTTTGTTTTTAGGTGTCATCAAGTTAGTGTCGGACTCATATTTTCCCCCAGTAAAACAGGCAAAACCATTTTAGTTCCTCTCTGCCATTCCTAGGTATTTCAATGGCTGGTTGTTTGGAGATGGATTGATTGGTCCTTCTCCCAATCATATAGCACCTGGTGTCCCCAGGCTCTCCCTTCCAAGTCCTAACCAGGACTGACCCTGCTTACCTCCAGGATCTGATAGGACTAGAGGCTATGAGGCTATGAAATATTAATAAATGCATTTTAAAGAAAGAAAAACTACAGCGTTACACAAAAATTCCAACTAATTATTTGAGAAGGAATACAATTCAAAAGTAACATCTATAACAGCTGTTGTGATAATGAGTGATTCAAATAAGAAGCATGTGGAAGGTAAATCTGCACCTAATCCCCAGGAGTCACTAAGTCAGAGTAGTATACATTTTGACAAAGTAAAGCTGAGGAAAACAAGGGCCCACCATGCTGATTTTGTTTGTAGGATGTTCTAGGAGCCAATTAGGACTGAGATGATGTTCATTCATTAATCTCATGTATCCTCTCTCAATAAACATTCCTGACAGCTTCATCAATATAGTCATGCATACAGATCTGATCATATGTGCACATTTTCTCTGATTCTTTCACCATCCAAAATATCAGGTACTCATGGAGGTGGATGATTAGAAGATAAAGAGGAAAAACTACAAAATTCAACGTATTCAATTCTGACAACAAATATATAATGAAAATAAAATAATTTCTTTGTGAAATGAGTATTTCTTGAGGAAATGTGTTGAGTTGCCTTCAGGGAATTTTTTCTCCCTAGTTTCAGCATACCATCAATAACATCATAATATGACACAAAAGCACAAGAAACCACATGTTAAATATCAATTACAACTTCCATCCTACCATAAATATACTGAGATTTCAAGTTCAGAAATTCCTTAGCTATTATTGTCAATCATTTGGCTGCTGACAACTCAGTCAAAATAAAATACAAGGAAATTTTAATTAAAAATATTGTTATGTATAATAGTATCATGAATTATGAAATAGGAATATATTGGCAAATTATGTGATATTTGTATGATGAAAACTATGACACATCAATGAAAGAAATTAAAAGTATACATACACATATGGTCATAAGTTGGAAGACTCAGTATTCCTTTCTACTTTTTTTTTTCTTTTTTCCCTGTGGTACTGGGGATTGAACCCAGGTCCTCACACTTGCATGCTTTGCAAGTGCCGGACCACTGAGCTGCATCCCCAGCTCCTTTTTTCTATTGGAAATATTTAATGTACACCTTAATGTGTGCTTTTCATTGTGACATTTCCTTATATGCATTTTGATGTACATTATTCATATAGGTTCCCCCTTATCCTCCCATATGCTTCCCCCTCCACCCTCCCCATCTAAGTCTTCTCTTTTACTTGGTAATATTTTTCTATATGTCCTTGGGTTCCAGTTCTGTTTAAGATAGAAACTGTTCCTGTAGTGATCTTTGATTTTATCTTGTTAGAACGATTGCATGCATTTTCTAGACCACTTATATTGGCACCATTCTTATCTTTATTTTTCCCTTTTATTTTGATCCAACCTTTGAATAGGATTTTTCCTTCTTATAATTCTGATTCGGCTCCCAAATATGAGTGAGAACATGTGGTGTTTCTCTTTCTGAGCTTGTGTTCATTCACTTAAAATAATTTTCTCTAATTCCATCCATTTTGCTGCAAAAGTATTCTTAAGATATATATTCTAAAACTGCTCTATAAATTCTGAATAGGTACAAAAATACTAACATATATTTCCTTTAAAAGATTAGTTAGCTGTTTTTGAATCTCATATAGAAATGCCAAAGACCTAGACTATGAAATAAATTTGAAAAATAACCAAAACAGAAGACAAACTATACCTGTCTTCACAGATCCATTATAAACATGCAGGTATCCCAAAAGGGCTGTTAGCATGAAGTTTAAAAATTGAACACAGGAATAGAATAAAGAATTGAAAAGTAGACACATATGTATAATGACAGAGATGTAAATCTATTTCAGTAGAGAAGGGATAGTCTTTTCAAGGTGGGTTGCTGGGCCAGAGACTCAGGAGGTTGAGGAAGGAGGAACACAGGTTTGTTGCTATAGCAGCAATGCAAATGTGCTTGACCATGTCTCAAAATAAAAATTAAAAATTGGCTCTGTGTGCAGTTCAGTGAGAAAGCACTAGTCTAACATCTGAGAGAAACTGGGTTCAAGCCACCAGTACTGCAAGAAAATGATGCTGAAATAAGTGCACACCCATATTCACAAATATAATCTGTAAACAATATAATACATCGTATACAAATGTCAACCCAGTATAGATTATATATCTAAACATGAAAGTCAAAGCTATACAATTTTTAGGAAAAAGTACAGGTGAAAACCCTTGTCATCTTGGGCTAGTTAAATATTACATAAGTAAAATTCATACAAAAATACAATCCATAGGGAAATAAATTGATACATTATTCTAAGCTAAAACTTAAGCTTTCCCAAGTACCTTGCTGAAAAAGGAACAGACAGCCAGGTATGGTGGCACACACCTGTAATCTCAGTGACTCAGAGGTGGAGGCAGCAGAATCACAAGTTAGAGATCAGAGGCAGTCTGCATAATTTAGTGAGACCTTATCTCAAAAACATAAAAAAGTGGGTTGAGGGTGCAGGTCAGTGGTACAGCACTTACAAAGAATGCAACTTCAAGGCCCTGCGTTCAACTCACAATACCATAAAACAAGGAAAAGAGAGAAAAATAGCCCTTGACTGGGATAAACTGTTACACAATCATATATTTGGTAAAACACTTATATTTGTATTATAGAAAATGTTAACCAAACTCAATGCAAAACAGACCCTTATATAAATGATGGGATAATGGTTTGAATACATACTCCATTAAAGTTAGACACATGTGAAATAACAATATGAAAGGAAAGTCAATACCATTAGTCATTTAAGAAATGGAAATGAACACTATAAATAAGTATTATTACATCCTACAAGTATGTCCAAACTTTAAAAGACTGGCTATAACACGTATTGGTATATTTGTGGAGGATGAAGTTTTCATACATTGCTTGTGGCAAGGAAAAATGGTACAACCATTTTGAAAGCAGGTTGAATGTTTCTTACTGTGCCAATCTTACATTTACCTTATAATCCAGTCCCTGAACACTGGACTATATACCCTAAAAAAGGTAGCATATTTTCCTGAAAAGATATATTCATGGATGCTTTACTTACAAGAGCCTAAAAGTGGAAACCACCCAAAGTTTAACAAGTCCATAAATAATAAAACTTGTGGTATATCCACAAACCAGAATACTATTTAGCAATAAAAAAGAATGTTATATGCAAAAATAAAGCAAATAAAAATCGATAAGGTAAAGTGGAAGAGGCCAGACATGCTAAAACAAACCAAGAATACCTATCTGAATGATTTCATTTAAATAAGCTGGCAGGACAAATCCAATCTATAAATGTTATAAGTACTATAATTACCTGTAAACAGGGCAGTGGAGGTTGTGGTGAGATAGGTTGGTATGATAATAATAAGTTTTGGAAAATAGTGCTAATAATGATATTTAGGCCTTTCTGGTTATATTATGGGGATGGCTTTGTAAACCTATGATATGGCAAGTACAAGTTAATTTTTATTTTTGAAAGTACTATCTTTCTTTTCTCATTTTTGATGGCTTTAAATGTGGAGGTGATTCATTTATGGATATGGGCTCACTATATAGATCAATATAGGCCTGAATTCCCGAGCCTCTTGCCTCAGCCTTTGGAGGGCTGATATTACATACTATTTACATATATCATCCATTGATTATTTCCAGCCTCCCTTTATCCATGCTTATATCCACATTCCCAACATCTAGTAATGAGTGTTCTATATTATGGTGAACTTTTTACTAAATATTTTTTTGTGTTTGATACTGGGGGTTAACCCTAGGGACTCATGCTTGCATGTTTTGCAAGCACTGGACCATTGAGCTACACTCTCAGCCTAGTTTTTTTTTTCTTTTTGAGCCAGGCTCTTGCTAAATTATGCAGACTGCTTCTGTTCTAGAAATTGTGATGCTCCTGCCTCCACCTCACAAGCTGTTTGGATTATAGGCATGTGCTGTTGTGCCTGGCCTTCTTTTTACCAAATTCTATATTCAAGAACTAATGTAGCTGGCATTTGGAGATTTTAAATTGACATTTTATATAATTCTGGCTTCTTAATAAATTTCTTCATGAGATTAAAAATGGACATTGAACAATCCAAGCTAAAACCTCAAATTTCTAAGAGACTGTTAACAATAGATATTTCAGTATGCATCTGATAAATAAATAGAAATCACTGACTCTTTAAGTGTGAATTCTCACTGAAGCTAGCATAATGCTGTGGGTACACATTCTCACCTCAATTTCACACAGGAGAACTGGACTCAGTGAAATCCACTCCCTGACCCATTCCCCCAAACCTAGGCTGGACATAGAAAGTAGGGCAGAAACAGCTGGAGGAGGGTACCACACTCCCTTGGGCAAAGAGGATCTCTTATGTCTCCCACATCACACATCTTGGCACCCAGACCTGAAGTGTAAAGGATATAACTTTGTACTCAATCAATTCATCTCCCCACAACCATGGAAGCTACACCCACTCATGAAACCTATGCCATCACCTGAGTTCAATCACTGAGGCCAGATCTTGCTCTTCTCACCATGCCAAGTGGGTTACCATTAAAAGTCACACTGGTCACCAAGGGAGTCATGAAGACATCAGTTTCCTATGTAAACTGCAATCCAGAAAGTTGTTGTCCTCATCCCTGTATGTTGGCAGGTGGATTTGGAAGGAGAAAAGTGTTGCAGGGCCCAGGCCCACTCCTTTCCTACCTCTCCATGGTAAACTGCCCTTCAGAAACATTTATTCTGCCCTGCCTTCAGGGGAGGGTTTTACAGTAAGTTCACAGTTCTACTACTATACCTATTTATGGGTATTATCGGCTCTCCAACTATTCCTATAGCAAAAGGGCAGGGGTTAAGTCAGTTTTTATAGTACTACTCTGCCCTCTCTGAAGACTTGAGTTTGATCCCCAGAACCACAAATTGGGGGGATGGCCTGGCAGTCCACCCTCAAAATAATCAGCCATTGAAAACTCTATGAGAGTTTCTGAGATGGACTTGACTGGATTGAACATAAAAACAAACAAATATGTTCTAGGTTATCATCAAAGATTTAAACACCCCCTACAAATATAATTAAACAATAAGGGAAGCAATATATCAACTTTATACTTTATGAATGCAATACTGGAGAGTAAGACATAGATTTGCTGGAAAGTAGAAATCCTAGATGACACTCAGATTTGGATATACTTATCCAGCTTACCCCCCAAAAGTCTGTCAGTTTGCCACAGTGTGGAGGATTGTGTGTTTCAATGAGGCAGAATTTTGTTGGACCAATGGCCTTTTCATTGCAAATACATTTTTTGGCCAACATAAATGGAGACTATACACATGGACATCACTAGATGAAACATACAGGAATCAAATTGACTATATATGTGGAAAGAGGTGATGGAAAATCTCTATATCAAATGTTAAAACAAGACCAAGCACAGACTGTGGATCAGAACATCAACTTTTCATATGCAAGTTTAAATTGAAGCTGAAGAAAGTTAGAACAAGTATATGAGAGTCAAGATATGATCTTGAGTATATCCTACCTGAGATTAGAGACCAACTCAAGAATAGGTTTAGTTTATTAGCCACAAATGATAAAATCCAGAGGAGTTGTGGAATGACATAAAAGATTCATTCAAGAAGGAGACAAAAAAGTTATTAAAAAGAAAATAAAAAACAAAAGACCAAATTACATTTCAAAAGACACACAGGAAATTGCCCTTGAATGTCAAGTAGACAAAGTAAAAGGAAGACATGATAAATTTAAGGATTTAAACAGAAGATTTCAAAAGGCAGCTCATGATGACAAAAACAAATATTATAATGACATGTGCAGGGAGCTGGAGGCAGAAAACCAAAAGAGAACATTCTTTGTGTTTCTCAAACTTAAGGAAGTGAAGAAAACATTCAAACCTCAAGTGGAAGTAGTAATAGTTTCTACAGGGAAGATGTTATCCCATGCAGAAAGCATCAAAATAAGATGGAAAAAATACACAGAGTCATTATATAAAAAAGAATCCATGGATAACCAACCATTCCAAGCAGTTGCAAATGAAGAAGAACCAATGGTATTGAGGGACAAAGTGGAGGTCACCTTGGAATAATTGACAAAACACAAAGATCCAGGAATTGGTGGAAAATGAAAAAAGTATGTTTCATCAACCAGATTCAGCACTGGAGGTATTAACATGTTTATGCCAACAGATTTGGAAAATAGCTAATTGGCCAACTGTCTGGAAGAGATCCATATTTGTGTCTATTCCCAAATAAGGGGATCCAACTGAATGTGGAAACTATTGGACAATATAATTAATATCACACACAAGCAAAATTTTTACTAAACATCATTCAAAAGCAACTGCTGTTGTATACATACAGGAAATTACTGGAAAATCAAGCTGGATTCAGAAGAGGGTGGGGTACCAGGGTCATCATTGCTGATGTCAGATAGATAATAGACAAAAGCAGAGAATATCAGAAAGATGACTATGTATATTTTATTGAATATTCAAAAGCATTTGACTGTGTTGATCATAATAAATTATGTAAAACACTTTGGAAAATGGGAATGCCAGAGCACCTAAATGTACTAGTGAGGAATCTATATGTGAACCAGGAGGCAGTTGTTCAAATATAGCAAGAAAACACATCCTGGTTTAAAGTTGAGAAACATGTGCATCAGGGCTGTATACTTTCACCATATCTTTTCAATTTATATGCTGAGCAAATAATCTGAGGAGCTAGACTTTATGAGGAAGAACATGGCATCAGGATTGGATGAAAGCTCATTACCAACCTGTGTTATGCAGATGACACAACTCTGCTTGCTGACAGTGAAGAAGATTTAAAACATTTATTGATGAAGAGCAAGGATCACAATCTTCAATATGGCTTATGCCTAAACACCAAGAAAACAAAAATCCTTATGACTGGGTCAGCAAGCAACTTCAAAATAAATGGAGAAAAGATTGAGGTTGTCCAAGATTTTGCTTTGTTGGGCTCTATAATCAACACCTGTGGCAGCAGCAGTCAAGAAACCAAAAGACGCATTGCTCTAGGAAAAGCTGTGGCAAAAGATCTCTTTAGAGTATTGAAAAGCAAAGATGTTCACATTGAAGACGAAGGTGCGTCTGACACATTCCATGGTATTTTCAGTCACATCATATGGTTGTGAAAGATGGACATTGAACAAGGGAGACAGAAAAAAATGATGTTTTTGAATTGTGGTGCTGGAGGCATCTATTGAATATACCATGGACTGCCAAAAGAACCAACAGATCTGTCCTAGAAGAAGTGCAACCAGAGTGCTCCTTGGAAGCAAGAATGGCCAGACTGCATCTTCCATATTTTGGACATGTAGTCAGGAGAGATCAATTGCCAGAGAAAGACATCATGTTTGGGAAAGTATCAGATCTACTCAAAAGGGGAAACCCACCACAAGAAGGACTGACACAGTGTCTGAAACAATGGGTTTAAACATAAATAAGATTGTGTGCCTTGCACAGAATCAGGAAGTGTTTTGATCTGCTGTACATAGGGTTGCTATGAGTTGAACTCGAACTGGATGGCACCTAACAACAACAACAACATCAAACTTACAATGCAGAGCTGGTGTCAGTGAGAGTGGAATAATACAACCCAACACTGTTGCATGTAGCCTGAAACATTCCCTGCATTCTTTAGCAATTTCCACTCAGGTGGAGCTGGAACCTTCTCTGTCACACAAAAGAATTTCTGCACAGGTAATAGTGAAACAAAGTGAGTGAATCTTCAAATGGGAGACAACACACTCTACACACTAATTTAAGCATGAGCACTCACAGAAAGAGATACTTAAGAAAAGAACATGAGTTACTCTAGAGTAAATCTGAGAGAGAGAATCATTCTCAAATATCTGAACAATACCTACATATGCGATTTTGTGCCTCAGAAGGTATATTGTAATTTATAACCAAGTTCAGAGATAAAGCCAAGCATATATGTGGGGGGGTCTGGCTTACATATTTTTTCTTAAAAATATCCTCTTTTGTAAAAGAAATTGTAAAATGTACAATGTACATTTTTTTATATTGAGAGATGACAAAGAAGTACCAACCGCATAGAAATAGAGGCAAATGAGATATATGAAAGAAACTCCATTGTTTAGAGGATTAAACAATCCTCTAAATCCTCTAAATAGAGATGTTTTGGTACCCTTTCTACTTAAGGAAATTCCTTTTAGTAAAATGAAAGTATAAATTGATTCAAGAGTTGTACTGTTTAGGTCCATAGACACAAAAAGAAAGGTATCTACATGTATAGGTTAAAATCATCAAAGAAAGTTTTACTAAATGACAAAGAAGTCATCTAACCATATGTTTCTTGCATGCAATGTCCATAATATTGTTTATGAGATTCTCAGGGAAGCATATAATTAGAAAAGAACATAAAGGTTAACTCCAAAGTCCCAAAGATTTTGCTTCTAAGCATGGCTTATTGTTATTTTAACATATTCATTTGAAATATCTCTCAAAATGTTTCTCTATGCATGTAGTCTTCATGCAGTTTTCATAGTATTTGTGTTGAAATTCTTGACTCCCAGATGGCAAGATTTAAAGCAGATCCCAACACTCAGGATAGACACACAGGGAAATTTGGTAGATATGGAAAGGGAAAGAACTTTGAACTGAATATTTTTTTTAAATATTACCACCTGGGAGTCAGCAACTTTCACACAACTACCAAGAAAACTGCATGAACATTTGTTTTAGGGAAATATTTCAAATAAGCAAAACATTAAAATATTAATGAGTCATGCTTAGGGTCCAAATGTAGCCATATTTAGGGCTTAAATGTATATAACATTGTGTTGACATTTCTTTCCCCTCTGTAATTCTATGCTTTTTTCATATATGCCCAGGTAATTCCATTATGACTCTTTTCTGAAAGCTAACAGTATGCCCTACAAACTTAATTTACTGAAGGGAGTTTCATCTGATGAAATAACATAAATAATGGAAATTTTTTTTTATTTCATTGGCACCACATTGCCCAGGACAGCAGGATCTTCCCAGGTGGATCTTGAGGATCAGGTCATACTAGTTGCCTGGGACCAGATATTCTGGACCAAAGTCAGATGGAGTATGCCTGAGGTTCTAGAAAACTATTGGGAATATTTGGGCTAGGGCTCTTTTGCTTCTTTTTCTTTTTCCTGCTTTTAAGTCAACATCCACGTCATGGATTCCTATCTCTCTCACCACACATAAACTCTAAGTCCTCCTGAAATTCCTTTCTCCAATGAAGCCAAAGATCCAGCTTAACATGATTGGAGATGCTTACCATCAGGAGTTCAGCTCAGTCCCGGCTAGTGTCAGAACCTTGCCCTGACACCAGATGGGTATCAGGAACCCTAAGTACCAGGATGATAGATTGGCTAAAAGTGCCAAAGAAAGACCTCAGGAGACCTTTTATAGAAAACAGTAATGGTTAAGTTTATTGAGCTTGTCCCTCCAGGAGGGACAATCAGCAAGCAGCCCTTTACAAGTGGCAGCTCAAGGCCTGCAGCTGCTGGCCCAATGATGATACTTCATAGTGCTATAGCATAGGTGTTTAAGAAGATGCTGGTGGCCCTCTGGTCTTGACTCTCACAGCTAACCTTCTCTACCCTCCTCCTTCCCAGGTAAGGGAGGAATTAGAGGGTACTTTATGCCTTGCTAGTTGCCTTCTGTGCTTCAGGGCCCCTGGGTTTGACTCACCAGCTCGACTGTTGTCTGCTGCAGGATTAGGGAGTGCTGGATCAAGGTGATGGTGTCCAGACAGCAAGTGGAGAACAGTGAAGGTGAAGGTGGGTTTCAGGAGCCTGTTTATGTAGGTTCCTGGAAGGGGGTGTGTCCCATGAGAGCCAATCAGAGTGCATTCCCTGACAGGTATGACAGGCAAATTTTCATACCTACCAGGTGGGAGAGTTATTCAACTAGGGTGATTTTAGGATTGACATTGGATTGGTTGGTAAAGTATGGAGGGGGCCAATCATATACATTCTTTTAGGAGCCAATCAGGAAGCATGGGGTAACCAATCAAGGTAGAGGTGGTTAGGACAGGGTCAAGCTGGCCAGGGGCCATCTTTGATCACTTGATGGGAGAGGTAGGAGTGAGTGACTAGAATGTGGCCCTAGGGTCATCCAAAGGCCAGTCCTCCAGGCTGGTCAGGGAGACCCTGGTCAAGGAATCCCCAACAAGTGTTCTTCTACTAACTTAACCTGAAGAGTTCACATTTTGGGGGTACTTCATGCAGGTAATTCTGACTCCATGGCTTAATCACAAACATGAATTTTAGGGCAAGTTGCTAAGAGAGTGCACCTACTAAGAGAGGTAAAGGATAAGGGATAGTACATGCTTCAGAGCAAGATCTAGAGAAAAAGAACATAGCACAAGGATGTCTTTACAATGGACATATGTGTATGATTTTGTGCAGTATTAAAATTAAATTTAAGGATTAAACAAGGTTTAAAATTGAGTATAATCCAAAACTGACCACAAGAAAAGGCAAAATGACTGAGTTTACCAATTCTTCTTATCCTAGAGAATTTAATTAAATGTAATTAAATGTGTAAATTAAATTGTAAGATATTTATGGGGTGCAGAATTTAGTTCAGGATGTGAGAGGGATGTTAGTAAGGTTGAACACAAAAGTCATAAGTAATCCGGGCCTCAGTAAGCAGTCTATTTGTGTTTCTGACACTCTTGTTCAAGATCCCCTAAAATGATTAGGCCTATAGCCATACTATAGTGGCATACAATCCCATCAGATCTCAGAAGATAAGCAGGGTTGGAACTGGTTAGGACATGTATGGGAGACTGTCTGGAAACACCAGGTGCTGTAAGCTTGGGAAACAGACCCAACAACCCACTCCCAAAAAACATGCAGCCATTGAAAACACTATGAATAGCAGAGAAGTAATAGGAATACTATTTTGCCTGTTGTACATCGGGTTGCTATGAGTTGGACACTGACTCAATGGCACTTAACAACAATGAAAAAATGATTAGAGTTGCCTCCACCTAGGCAGTCTTTACTCTGTTAAGTACAGTTGACTTTCAACTAGTGGGGGTTGTGAGCAGATTTCTTATCTTAAAGCTATTGATTCTCATTTTGTGGGAGATGTCATCAGATTCCAAAATGAGGTGGTTTTCTCCCTTCCATGTCCCTCTAATTTTTTTCTCTTTTCATCCTGCCTAGATCTGTTAACTGTACTTATACTCCAAAATCTTGTTTGTTGAAATCTTTTGGGAAGCATTGGTTATTTTGTAGGCCAATCTCACAACAGCTCTTCTTCTTTGGATTATGACAGATTTCTCAGTTCACAAGACTCAGACCAAATACCTGGGCAAATAGCCCTTTATTTCCCATCTCCCCTAAATTATCCATGCCTTTCTAGCCTGCCTCATCTCCAACTATGGGAACTTCTCAATCCAGGTGGCCACAATGAGCACTTTCTCTGTGCTCTGCTCCCAGGGACAATCCTGAGGTGAAGGCTCTTTTCCCTTCCCTTGTCCCTCCAATTCTCCTCTTTCTGTCCTTTCTCAATAGGGCCATCACAAAGGCAAGGACTGCCATGCCCATATATCTGCTGTCTGCTTACTGAACCCCATGTGTGTCCAAGGAAAGTGACTTTCTCAGATGGGTGCAGTGGTATACACTTTCAGTCCCAGCTAATCAGGAGGCAGAGGCAGAAGGATCACAAGTTTGAGACCAAAGGCAGTCTGCATAATTTAGACTGAACCTGTTTCAGAAAGTAAAAACAGTGGTGGGGGCTGAGGGTGCAGCTCAGTCATACAACACTTACAAAGCATGCAGGTGTGAGGTCCTGGATTCAATCCCCAGTATTACAGATAATCTGAATAAATAAATAAATAAAATTAAAAACAGGAAAAATAAATGAAAGTGATATTCACACAATTGTTTACTTTGTTTAATTTAAGAAAATTAAATGTGCCTTGTTCAGAGTGAATACTCTTAAGACAACCTCTCTAACTTTCCTTATGGGGAGGATTATAACAACATCCTCTCAGTGCCTTCTGTAATGCAGCAGCAATAGAGTCCCATTTATAGAATTAGGTTAAAATTTGTAAGAGAAACTTGAAAAATGATGTATTGTGAAAATTTTTTGGCAGTTAGCTAATAATGACCAGGCCATGAAGGAGAAGGGGATTAAAAATGGATCCCATTTCCAACCATGATGTGTGGGATAGACCTCCAAGGACATAAGAATGATATTATTCTAATAGTTCCTTACTCTAATGTAGATTAATATCTGCCTGAGTACACAGGTTATGAACAAAGGGATCATTCCGAGAAATCTATAAGCCACTTCTTTTGAAATAATAGGAGTCATGTACACTACAACATTTTACAAAAGATAGGTACAAGTCTGACTCCATGCACATGAAATCACAAATGTAGGACTTCAAATCTGCAAACTTTAGTTCAGTTCATGTCTGTGTAAAATATATTAAAATGTAGATAGCTCAAGTTTTGTTCAGTTTTAGAACTGTAAATGTTGTGTAGATAGACAAATCTAATGTTTTTCATTTTCCCCCTGGTTTTTAAATAGGTAATAATTAAAAAAAAGCTGAACCTGCAACCAATATTTCACTGGATTTGTGTTCAGGATCCAGTATAGATTCAATATGTTGAAATACATAGGTTTGGATTCAGTTGGCTTTACATTTTTAATTATATTTGTAGATAGGTGACTAAACTATTTTTCAATTTGTTAAAGAGAAGCTGAGCTCCTTGGCTAGTGAAGGATGTTTGGGGATCACAGAGAAAACAAAACATGCTGTAGGAGTTGAAGGCAGAGTATTCCTATTCATCCCTTCAGTGGTGCCACTGCCCATATTGCTTCCATCCGCAGACCCTGTTATGCCTGCATGTCTCCCAGTACTCTTCTAGCCTGTGATTTTTGCTTGTCCTGTCTTCTCACTTAGGCTTATCCTCTCCATTCCCATTTAAATCTTTTACAAAATAATGTTTAATTGCCAAGACAATTGAACAATCATATCAGAGTTACATAAGATTATACCATTGTAATATTGTGTGCACGTGTCTCTCTTTTTACATTCTAATACCAGCCACCTACCAGGCTTCACACATTTATTTTCCCTTTTTAAATAGTGTAAGATATTTTTGGGGGCTGGGATTTAGCTCAGTTGGTAGAGCGCTGCGCTGCAGTCTCTGAGATCCCGAGTTCAATTCCCAGCACCGCAAAAATGGGAGAAGGACCTGGCAATCCACTTCCAAATCAATCCCGAAACAGTCTGCCATTGAAAACCCTATGAGGGTCGCTATGAGTTGGATGCCGACTCGATGGCACCTAACAACAACAACAACAACAAGATATTTTAAAAAATAGAGCAAAGAGAAATATTAATACTAACCCAATTTTCCCCTGGGTTTGAGTTCAGATTTGAGTTTAGGTACAGGTTCAAAAAATTATTTGTTTATTTGAACCAGAATATTTTCAGCGTTTTTGTTCAGGTTTGATTTGAAGCCTTGCTATCTCCATATAGGATTTAAACACAAACCAGAAGCAATCCTGAACCATCTAAATTTTATTTTACTGAACCTACACCCATACTGAACCAAAATGTTCATGCATTTGGAGCACTACACAAATGATTACTAAATAACAAGTAGGATTCAGTTGGCTTTTCCAAGAAAGAATGGAGTTTGACTTCCTATGTCCCATGCTCCTTGCATACTGAGTGGACCAACAATTTACTCTAGCTTGAATAAAACTTGGGTTTTCCCCTGACTTCTCTCAAGGTAACTGCCATGACTATTCAAGTTTTGTTCATCTAACATGAGTTTTCTTAACTTCTGGTTTGTCTTTTCCTTTTCTTGGGGAAGCATCCTAATCTTGTTGTTGTTGTTGTTGTTAGGTGCCGTCGAGTCGGTATCCGACTCATAGCCACCTTCATAGGGTTTTCAATGGCTGACTGTTTTGGGATTGCCTTGGGAGTGGATTGCCAGGTCCTTCTCCCATTTTTGCTGTGCTGGGAATTGAACTCAGGGCCTCAGAGACTGCAGTGCAGCGCTCTACCCACTGAGCTAAATCCCAGCCCCATCCTAATCTTAGGCCACTGCAATTAAAAAGCTAAGTGCTCCTGGGGAAATTTATAATTCTCTGAGTACTCTCTTTCCAACTATGCAATTGACATTAGCCATAGTATCTACCTAATAAGGAGCTATGAATGTCCCACAATTTCCTCCCCACCCCCAGGTTTATGCAAGCTTCTCCTAATGGCTCAGTTTGCCAGAAACCCTCCAGGTGTAAGAAACCCCTCTCCCAGAGACAAAAACTCAAATACAGTATTAGCTTAGACCATAGCTGTCTGCAATATCTCTCAAATATTGCCTTCCCTTACTCCTTAAAGGCAACCTATCCCCTAAAATAAACCTTATCTACATTTTGCACTATATATAATCTGTGTCTCATATGAATTCTCTCAAATGGACAATGCAAGAATCCAGGTATTCCTGTGCCTGTCTGGTAATGCCAGTTCCTCAAACCTATTCCTCAGTAATACCTCAAATGACACATTGGTAGAACAATTACCTTTGGAAACACTTCCAGGAAGGGATTTTTGAAATCTTTAGACATGTTTGTATACATACATAAATCCACACAACAAACTACAGTCAAAATTGTACCAAGAAAGCCTTCAAGAACAAGAGAATTTCTTTGTTTATAATCCCATATCACAAAAGAGGCAAAGTTAATAAAGTGCACTGAGAAGTCAGAAATATATTTCAAATCATGAGGCAACACCGGGATAGATCATGCCAGAGATGAAAGGCATGGCATTTGCCTAATGATTGCTCATGGATTAATCCATACATTATTTTTATAGCAAATATTTGTCTTGCCTCTCAGCCACATTGACAGTCTTCTCAGATGATGCATTATCCAGACCTAACACACCAGGATTTCAGTTACCTACTACAACCTTGAAAGAGAAAACTTTAACTCAACTTCACTGACATACAGTTGTTCATTCTGTTATTTAGCATTTACTAAAATTGTTCTGGTAGACTCATAATACATGACACTCTACTGGGGGCCTCTCATGAGCTCTGAAGTAAAAATAGGGAAACATGAAGAGAAATTAACATGTGATCAACATCATGGATTAAATCTGTAATGTGATGGCTCCTTCATGCTATTTTTTAATTGCCAAAGTAATATAGAACTGAAAAATATTTTTAATCATCTCCAGAAGATATCTCCTCCCCTGCCTCTCTCTGTCTGTCACTCTTCTTCTCCAAAGTCAATCTTCCAAAATTTTTTTCTACTTTCTATTTCCTGTTATCACTCTTCAATTCCCACTGACTCTTCTCATTGCACTACTTATGTCCCTAGAATTCTAAGTGGACATTATTTCACCAACACACAATCTTCCTTTTTTCAATGAGATGCAATAGTTTTGTATAATATCATAACTTATGAATATTAAATTCAGTGACCTCCAGTATGTACATTTTTGTAGAGAGTGTCACTTTTCACACACACACAAAAATACTGTTGACATTTATACAGGATCTGGAGAATGATATTCTGATTAAAATTTAAGTTTTCACACTGCCTAACTGTGAGCTCTTGGGCAAACTTATTATTCTCTCAGTCTCTCTTTTCAACTATGCAATGAATATTAGCAACAGTATCTACCTAAGTGCCTAACGTAAAATACATTATAGATATTTCTTTTCTTTTTCTCAATTTTTAATGACTATTAATATATCCACCAACCCTGTGGTGTATATTCATGTTTATTCATAATAAATGACATCATGTGACAAGGATGTTGCAAAACTAAATGCTTGAGAATACCTTGTCATTTTGTTGTTAGGTGCTAGGGACTCAGATCTGACCCATATTACAATGAATGAATAAATGAATGACCTGTATTACAACAGACCATACATACAACAGAATGAATAACTCTCTGACACTGTGCCAGGCACATGATCTTTTTTATGTTTAAGCCCATTGTTGCAGTCACTGTGTCAACCCATGGAGTTGAGGGTCATTCTTTCTTTCTCATAGACATGTCCCTCACCCAAACTAGATGTCCTTCTCCAGAGATTGAAATCTCCTGAAAACATGTTCAAATTACATGCAGTAACAGTCTAACTAGCCTTGCTTCTTAGTAGCATTCTGATTGTACATCTTATATGTAAATCTATAAATTCATGTATTTAAATATAAATATAAAAGTGCCTACAAAAATAAAATTGTGAATGAATAATATACAGAGTGAAATATTAGCAAGGACTCATCTTGTGATCTCTTTGAGGTAACAATATTTATATCATTTCTAATGATACATATTAACTAAAATATATACCTTTTACAAAGAAGTATAAAAATTAATAAAGCAAAATGGAAATGTAAACTGCTTTGTTCCCACCAGAGGAAAGAAAATGACTTCCTGAGGACCAGGAAGGCAGACATATATTGAAGGAGATAGTTTCAAATAAAATATGTAGTAGCCCCAAATTTCATAATATACTGTTACTATTAATAATTTAAAGTTATGCCTAGACAACTGGGGAAAACAAAGATATTGTCATTTGGATGTATTATGTCCCCACAAAAGATATATTAAAGTCTAAAACCCGGTAGCAATGATTGTGGCCTCATTTTGGAATTATGGTGCTGATACATGTGACTAGGTTAAAACGAGATGGAATGAGTTTTAATAAATTTAATTTCTTCTGAATAATAATAAGAAAATCCCACTAAAGAAGAGTCATGCTAGGGAAAAACATGTAATAATAGAGGCAGAGATAGGAATGAAATTACTGTAAACCTGGAATTTTAAATGTCTTGAGATTAGGAAAAGTAGAATTCTTCCAAGAGTCAAAATGACGAAGCCCTAACTGACACCTAGACTTGAAATTTTTAGCATCCAGAAGTATGGAGAACTAAATTTTTGTTTCTTCAACCACATGTCTAGGTTCTTAGAGTGTGCTTTTGTAGTAAAACTGTTCCCAGCATACACAAGGCCCTGTGTTCCATCCTTACACCCCATCTCCCCCAAGAAAAAAATGTCTGAAGAATAATGGTCAGCCATTATGTTGCTTTGACAGAGAAACTGTCAAACTAATGGGAAAGCCAATTAATAGAGGGTTTCTATCCATCAAGGCAGGTCAGGCACATGGCATGCTGATATGGTGGGCAGATGGTGTGGCAGCAGGGTAGGCATGCAGAGGGCCATGGTGAAGAACATCATGTCATGGCAAATCAGGGACAGAGAAATGAAATTAGAACGATGTCGGGGGGGCCAGCTAAAATCTTTCAAGTCTCACTGCTAGTGACTCATGTACTTTAAGCTAGATATGGGCTCCTAAAATGCCATACCTTCCTCAGACACCACTACAACTTAGACACCAAAATTTCAAACACATGGTGTTTGAGGGACATTTTAGATTCAAACTATAATAAAGGCCAACAGAAGAGAACAGAGTACCCAGAAAGTATCATCCTCAGTTAGAGCCACCTGATTTTTGTTAAAGACACCAAAAATATCCATTGGAGAAAAGACAGGCTCTACAACAAATGGTAATGGAAAACTGAACAACCACGTGTAGAAAAATGAAACAAGATCTCTCTCTCTCTCCTATGCTATACAGGCATCAATTCAAAATGGATCAAAGATCTGAACATAAAACCACAAACCTTGAAACTGCTACAGGAAAACAACTAAGGAACATTCATAAAAGAAGTCTAAAAGCTCAAAAATAACAAGAATTGATAAATGAGGTTGCCTGAAATTAAATGACTTCAGAACAGCAAATGAAGCAATGAATAAAGTGAGTATGCACAGTACAGGAGAAAGTATTAGCCAACTATACCCATGAGAGTATTTAATATCTAGAATATATAAGGAGTTAAAAAATAAACACCAGCACCAGGCATGGTGGTGCACACCTATAATCCCAGCAACTCAGGAGACAGAGGGAGGCAGGAGGATTGCAAGTTCAAGACCAGAGGCAGTCTGCATAATTTAGCAAGATGTTGTCTCAAAAAGGAAGTGCTGTGGGTGCAGCTCCGTGCCCCAGCACTTGCAGAGCATGCAATGGAGAGGCCCTGGGTTCAACCCCCTGTACCACAAAAATAAACAAACAAATAAATAAATAAATAAAAATAAACACCCAGAACCCCAATTAATGAGTAGACAATTTAATTGAATAGATGGCTCTCAAACAAGGAAGTGGAATTGAACAACTGTTGTTCTTAGGTGCCTTTGAGATGTGTCCAACTCACAGTAATCCTCGTTGGGTTTTCAATGGCAGATTGTTTTGGGATTGCCTTGACAGTGGGTTGCCATGTCCTTCTCCCATTTTTGCGGTGCTGGGAATCTAACTCAGGACCTCAGAGACTGCAGAGCAATGCTGTAACAACTGAGCTAAATCCCAGCCCCTTAATGAACAATAAATATATGAAAAATATTCAGCATGCTCAACCATGAGAGAAATGAAAATCAAAACTCCACCGAGATTCATCTGACCCTAGTCCAAATGGCTACCATGAATAAAACAAAGAACAACAAATGCTTGGAAGGTTTCAAGCAGAAAAATGAACACTTACAAATGGCTAGTGGTGGTGTACATGGGTACAGATGTAAAGGAAATTGGTATAGATGCTGCTCTCAAAACTAAAAATTGAACTACCATATGAGCCAGCTATACCAGTTGTTGGCATATCCCCAAAGGAATCTAAGTCATTATATGATAGGGACACATGCACTTTCATGTTCGCTCTAGCACTGTATACAATAACCCATTTTTGGCATGAGCTCAGATGACCATCTATAAATGATTGCATAAAAAATATGTTATATGTACACAATGAATATATTCACCATAAACATGAATAAAATTATTTCAACAGTAGGAAAATGAATGGAAACAAAAATTATTACTGTTATTGAAATAAGTCATACTCAGAGATATTAATACCATATATTTTTTTTCATATAACAAAGCAAGATTTATTTTCAAAAAGAAAACCCTGTATATGTAAGACTAACAAGTAAAGGTCATAAATTTCAAAGGGGAAGGGGAGGAATAGGGAAAGTGGAAGAAAAGTGGTAGGACAATGAGGGAGTGAATATTAATAAATTATATGATATAATTTTATGGAACTGTGATAATGAAACTCATTACACTATATAATGCCTGCAGCCACAGCACTGTGGCATTTGATCCCATTAGATCTTGGAAGTGAATCAGAGTCAGTCCTGGTTAGTACTTGGATGGAAGATGAGCTAGGAAAACCAGGCTTGGAGAAAGGACACATCTGCCTACTCCCAAAAGTCGATCTGCCATTGAAAATCCTATGAATAGCTGAGAAACAGTGACAATAGTATTTCACCTGTTCTATATATGGTCACTGGGCTGGGATTTAGCTCAGTTGGTAGAGCACTGTGCTGCAGTCTCTGAGGTCCCGAGTTCGATTCCCAGCACCACAAAAATGGGAGAAGGACCTGGCAATCCACTCCCAAGGCAATCCCGAAACAGTCAGCCATTGAAAACCCTATGAGGGTCGCTATGAGTCGGATACCGACTCGACGGCACCTAACAACAGCAACAACAACATATATGGTCACTATGAGTCAAATATCGACTTGATGGCACCTAACAACAACAACAATACTGTATGTTGATATGAAAAATAAATAAAAATACATTAAAATAATAAAATAATAAAAAAAATAATAAAAGTATTCAGAGCAAAAATACACCAATCTGTAGTATCCACAGAAGTTCTCGGAATCTATTATAGAGACTTGGGTTTCTCAATGTTGCCCTTGCCTTTTAGTTTTATTTTGTTTTGGTTAGGTTTGGTTTGGGTTTAACATTATTATCAGTAAGGCAATACGCATTCCTACACCAGGAGGAACATATGGTAAGTACTTTATCAGGATCCACACAACTTGCATTCAAACTTAAGCCTTGCGGGGGCTGCACTGCTATGCCTCAATTCTATTTTGTTTAAAGTTGGAACAACAATTAAATAAGTATACCCTCAGCACTCAAAAGAGTACACAGACTGGAGGAAGTCTCTATAAGTGCTCAATAATTTTATCATCATTTCACAGTTGAAGTGACCATTATTTTTCCTCTTACTTTTCTGATTATGTTGATATATACAGATTGTCATGAGTTCACCAAAAAATAGTTTATAAAGCTATAAATATATTATCTCATATTAATTCTTCAAAATATTTATTTTCCTAGTACATTTCAGAAAAAAATAGATTTCAAATATTAATGTTGCTTATCAATGAATAACAAGTTCATAAGGGATTTTGTTATTTCTTTTCTTTTGCACATCTTCTATTTTACCTCCAATGAAAGTTTTTGGGATATTAATGTTTAAGTCATCTTTGTGACAGGGAGGAAAAATGGAAGACAACATAGTTCATTAAAATATATATTCCATGCTTCTCACACTTTTTCATTCCTACTTTTAAGTGCCCCCTAATATGCACATTGTTGTTGTTGTTAGGTGTTGTTGAGTCGACACTGACTCATAGCAACCCTATGTATGGCAGATCGAAACACTTGCCAATTCCTTCCCAGGCAAATTATCTTATTTATGTTTAAGCCCATTGTTGCAGACACTGTGTCAATCCATCTGGTGGAGGGATTTCCTCTTTTGCATTGACCTGACACTCACCCAAACATGATGTCTTTCTCCAGGGATTGATCTCTCCTGACTACATGTCCAAAATATGTAAGACCCAGTCTGGCCATTCTTGCGTCCAAGGAGCACTCTGGTTGCACTTCTAGGACAGATCTGTTGGTTCTTTTGGCAGTCCACGGTATATTCAATAGACCTCTCCAGCACCACAATTCAAAAGTGTCAATTCTTTTTCTGTCCCTCTTGTTCAATGCCCAGCTTTCACAACCATATAATGCCACTGAAAATACCATGGCATGAGTCAGACGCACCTTCGTCTTCAATGTGACATCTTTGCTTTTCAATACTCTAAAGAGATCTTTTGCCACAACTTTTCCTAGAGCAATGCGTCTTTGGATTTCTTGACTGCTGCTTCCATGGGTGTTGATTATAGAGCCAAACAAAGCAAAATCTTGGACAACCTCAATCTTGTCTCCATTTATTGTGAAGTTGCATGCTGACCCAGGCATAAGGATTTTTGTTTTGTTGATGTTTAGTCGTAACCCATATTGAAGGCTATGATCTTTGATCCTCATCAGTAAATGTTTTAAATCCTCTTCAATTTCAGTAAGCAGAGTTGTATCATCTGCATAACGGAGGTTGTTAATGAGTCTGCCTCCAATCTTGATGCCACATTCTCCCACATATAGTCTGGCTTCAAGGATTATTTGCTCAGCATATAAATTGAAGAGATAGGGTGAAAGCATACAGCCCTGATGCACACCTTTCTCAACTTTAATCCACTCAGTGTTTCAATGTTCTATGCAAACATCCGCCTCCTGGTTCATGAACAGATTTCTCATGAGCACAATTAGGTGTTCTGGTATTCCCATATTTTGAAGTGTTATCCATAATTTGTTATGATCCACACAATCAAATGCTTTGGCATAGTCAATAAAACATAGATAGACATGTGATATTCTCTGCTTTCAGCTAAAATCCACCTGACATCGGAAATGATGCCCCTGGTTCCCCAACCCCTCCTGAACCCTGCTTGATTTTCTGGTATTTCCCTGTCTATAAACTGCTGCAGTCGCTTCTGAACCATCTCTAGTAGAATTTTGCTGCTGTGTGATAATCATGATATTGTCCTATAGTTTGCACATTGAGTCGGATCCCCTTTTTTGGGAATAGGGACAAATATGGATCTCTTCCAGTCAGTTGGCCAAGTAGCTGTTTTCCAAATCTGTTGGCATAAACATGTTAACACCTCCAGTGCTGCATCCGTTTGTTGAAACATCTCTACTGGTATCCCATCAATTCCTGGAGCCTTGTGTTTTGCCAGTTCTTTCAACATAGCTTCCACTTTGTCCTTCAACACCATTGGTTCCTCTTCATATGCAGCCTCTTGGAATGGTTGGTCATCTACCA
>VMDO01008978.1:0-55965 GCA_007922755.1 Pedetes capensis
GGCCTTAGTGGTGGGTGCATAAATTTGAATAATAGTCATATTAACTGGCCTTCCTTGTAGGCGTATGGATATTATTCTATCACTGACAACATTGTATTTCATGACAGATCTTGAGATGTCTTTTTTGATGATGAATGCAACCCCATTTCTCTTGAGTTTATCATTCCCAGCATAGTAGACCATATGATTGTCTGACTCAAAATGGCCTATGCTTGTCCATTTTAGCTCACTGATGCCTAGAATGTCAATGTTTATGTGCTCCATTTCTCTTTTAACAATTTCTAATTTTCCCAGATTCATACTATGTACATTCCATGTTCCAATTATTAATGGATGTTTACAGTTGTTTCTCCTCATTTTGAGTCATGCCACATCAGCAATTTGAGCACCCTGGGGCTTTATTCCATCTCCGTCATCACAGTAGACTCTACTTTGAGAAGGCAACTCTTCTGCAGTAGTCTTTTGAGCACCTTCCAACCTTGGTGGCTTATTTTCTGGCACTATATCTGACAGTGTTTCTTTGCTATTCACAGGGTTTTCAATGGCTAGTTGTTTCAGGAGTTGTTTGCCAGGTACTACTCCCTAGTCTGTTGTAGTCTGGAAGCTCAGCTGAAAACCTGTCCACCATGGGTAACCTTGCTTGTATCTGAGGTTACAGTGTCAGAGCTCTTAGCCTCATCGCAACACACAAGTCCCCACAGTGCGGCAAACTGACAGACATGTGAGGGAATATAAAGTATGGACAAAGTTTATTAAAGATAGAGAACATAGATACAGAATGTGCACATACGGGTGTGAAGGCAGTCAGTAGTGAAAGACTACTGCTACCTTGAGCTCAGGTGAGGTGTGACCTTTATAGAAGGGTCTGAATCTTCAGGAGAAGGAAAGAAATGTTCACCCCTGGGGTCGGTGCTCAGAATAGGTTAATGGATTCCCAGTGTCTTCTAGGACAGAGCTCAGAGGCAGGTATTTCAAAAGGTTGTAGAAATCCAGGCAGTTATCTGTCTTTGGGGGTGGAGAGAATCCACTAAACAATGTCCTTTCCAATTGCTAGTGGTGATGCACATATCAAAGTCTTATCATCCTTCCTGCATGAATGTAGAAGTGAAAAGTGATTTTAAGCTGGGCGTGGTGGAGCATGTCTGTAATCCCAGTGGCTTGGGAGGCGGAGCCGGGAGGATTGCAAGTTCGAGACCAGAGGAAGTCTATGTAATTTAGCGAGACCCTGTCTCAGGAACTAAGGAAAAAAAAATAATAAAAGGGCTGGGGGTGCTGCTCAGTTGTCAAGCACTTACAAAGCATGCAGGCATGAGGCCCCAGGATCAACCCCCAGTACCACAAAAAAAAAAAAAGTGATTTTAGTTATCTGTTTCATTTTAGCGAGTATGCTATTTGTAAGGATATTGTCTGTCAGGGAAGCATGGACCACCAGACCAAAGCCTTTGTCCCCTAGAAGGCTCACACTGAAATTTATGTTACAGGGAATCACATAGCTAAGCTAGGAGGTGGCTGGTTGCCCGTTACCCTCTAACAATATAATCTCTTTCTTTTAAATTCAGTGATTTAACAATGATTTTAATTCCTGCTTCCTTGTAACACAACATATTCACATATTCTGGGAACTAGGACATGTCCATTTTTGAGGGATTATTATTCTGTTTACCACAATAGCTTTCATTTCCCAATCCAATTTCCAATCAAGATTCACATTTGATTGTCTTGCCTCTTTATTTTCTTTGAATCCAGTATAGAGTCTTCACCTTCCTTTCAACAAACAGAAATTTAAGACAATGAGTTTTACAAAGAGACTAGGCCAGTTATCCTGCTGAGTGTCCCATATTCTGCCTACGAGTGATCATTTTCTCATCATTAAATTCAGGGTAAACACTTTTGGCAAGAGAACATCGTTTATAATAGCAGGTGCTTTTTATCACATCACATCACCACTATTGGTAATGCTACATTGGATTACTAGGTCCTAGTGGACTGCCATCACTCTGCTGTAAAAGTACACGTTTCATTGAATTAATAAATAATTGGGAGAGTGACACTTTGAAATTATCTAAATATCTGTTTTCTCCACAATACTTTTCACAATATTTGTAACTTCTATTAATAATCACTTCACAAAGCAATTTATCATGGTGAAACTTGAAAGATGGTGACTTTGTAATTCTATCACCTAATTCAACCACTAGATAATTCTATGGTCTGACACTCTTCTGTATAAAGAACATTTGCACTTCCCTTTTCAACTATTATTATGACCTTGTGCATTTTATTATGGTTTTATTAAACGGGTTACAGTTGCCGTCAGTATATTCTTTTTCACTCTCAAATTGTTTCCTGTGTAACCACAGTGAGACTCTTCAGATTGGCTCTGGCGTCCTATTGCCAGAACATAAGCAGGATTCAAACTGTTCAAAGCTTGCCTTAAAATTCTATTTGGAATCAGTTATTTCTCCAAGAAGACCTGGATAATTATCAACAAAGTCACTGTTTGAAACAGAGATCTGATCACACAGAGGTAATCATTGCTAATGTGAGAGCCATTACAATATTATTAGCTCTCTCATTCTTACTATCTCAATGCTGCTCTGAAACCTAACTGATCAACTGAGGCAGTGAGTAATTGAACAATTGACAATATCTTTAATTTTATCATTAATAAAGCTAACCCATGTTTGATGTAAAACATCAAATAGTAGATGTTTTTCACAAATAATTTTTATTTAGAGTCTTATGAGGAAATTTGATAAATTGAAAGGGATAAAGAAGAAAGGAAAAAATCGGTAGTAATCAATAAGGGATCAGAGAGGAAGGTGCAGCAAATAACTTGGTAACATGATGAAGCTAGAGAGACTTGGTTCTGACAATGGATTCTAAATCTACCTGTAAAAGAATTGGTGTTATTTCTGTAGTTGTATTCACTGTTCACTTTTTTTCACAAAGCACCAGAAACTCAGCCAGTTAAGTTATTGACTTAAACTCTGAGGTAATGATAAGACAGGATAGATGGAAACACTGCAGAATCCGGGACTGATGGTGAGTACTCAGGCTTACACAATGAGAAGGCAACTAGAATAAGCTTAACAGAACATGCAAATATCAGCTCTACACCAGTGTGATGTCCCTGATGTTCTACCTGCTGAGGTGCTATATCCCTATCTAGTTCATTCTGAGCAATTACTCCTCGCTAGGAATGCCATCTTACACACGAGAAACTAACTTCCCATGAAATTACTAGTGCTTTCTCTCTCAGTTACGTGAAGATGTTTCTATTGTCATTGGGAGAAGTTCCAAGCTGAAAGTCAGTTTAGAAAAAAATGAAAGAAATTGTCCAATCCCCAACCCCTAAACAATTGGCCATCGAAAACCCTAAGAATAGCAGAGAAATACTGTCAGATACAGTGTCAGAAAATTAGTCCCCCAGACTGGAAGGCATTTAAGAAATGATTAGGGAAGAGTTGCCTTCTCAAAGTAGAGTTGATTTTAACAATGGGAATGGAATAAAAACCCCTGGAACCTCCTTTTGTCCAAGTGGCCTGACTCAAAATGAGAAGAAACATAGTGACTACAACTATGGGCTGAAATATAAAAAGATCATGTGCATGGCACAGTATTGGGTAGTGTTTTGTTTGTTGTACATAGGTAGCTATGAGTTGGATCCATTCAATGGCACCCAACAAGAAAACAACCCTGTATTATGAAACATCAGTTTTCTCTCTATTCTCAAGGAAATGCTATTAGAATTCACATTTTAAAAGAACCAGTTTCTACCTATGTTGACAAAACAAAATACATCTAACAAACACACACACACATACACACAGTGTTTAAGATGACTCTGAAATAAATAAATTGAATTATATTTATTATAGTACCATAAACAACAAAAGAAGCATTTCACTTAAATAAAATTCAGTTTTATAAAGGAAATTTGGACTGTGGCCAGGCCGAAATAGAAATGTATTGGCACAACATATTTCTCAGAGAAACATCTTATTTTTGGAAAGAACACCACAGACGGTCTATTAAACACCCTGTTGACTTCCAGGGCCAGAGGACTTCTTGTGTCTATTAAGTAAAGAGCTTTCAAATGACAGGACCTACATTTTATTTATGTTTGTATTTCCATTTTCCTTCACAAGATTTGACACCCAGAAGATATTCAATTAGTATTTTTAAATGAATAAAGGAATAATTGTATCAATGTATTAAATGAAGGCATGGATAATATAAAAATAATTTTCTAAACTCAACTAATTATGTTAGAATCCATATTGCACATTAGCTGTAATGGAAAACCATGCTTAATTGTGCAGGCTTTTATCTTCCCTTTAAAGCAGAACAAAGCATGTCTTCATTTCAATAATTAATTTCACCAATATTATAACTCAGCTGCTTCAGTGGGTTTGTCGCCATGAAACAACCCAACTTTGACTTTGTATACAGAAAAAGTATACAACTTCTCATTGAAAAGAAACTTCAAATGCATCAACTATGGCCCTGAGAGAAAAGAAAGCCTTTGCTATAGAAAACACTAGAAACAACTATGTTTAAATATTGAATAACTGAGTGCATTGCTTTGATTATTAAATCTATACATAAGTTGTGTGAACATACAGCAGCCACATAATACAACATTCCTCTGGAAAGCTAAAAACTTAGGTTGAGTATGAATTAAACAACAGTCTCTAGAGACTAAGGCCTCATTAACTGAAAGAATTGTGACCCATATCTTGTGTTTTTCCATTTTCTGGTACCATCTCAATGCACTCAGGGACCTTAGACATTGGTAGACATCTGCACTTTAGTCAGCCTTGCCTTCTGATGCTGTATTTGCATATTATAAAAATAATGAATAGGCATAATTAACTTGAATGTGGACAGACCATTTTGGTCCATACCTCTTGCAATAAAGACCCATGGAAATTGATTTACTTGGACATCATTAATGCCTACATTTCTGCTTAGTTTGAAAGGTCAGAGTTAGCTGAAACCAAGTCTTCCCTTACTCTCTCCAACAGATTGTTGTTGACATGGTTGTAGCTCCAAAGCTTTTCACATGTCATTGGTTGTTGCATTTACATTGTAGCATTAATTCTGGAATTATGTATTCATCTAAATAAAGAGGGCTTCTTCCCGTGGGCAGAACAAGTGATACCCAGGTGATTGATACCATGAGAGCCCGGAAATCTCTTCTAGCTGCAAAATCTGAAGCTCACTGTGAGGCTCACATTAGTATTTCTAAACATGACCAGCCTTTTCAATTTCCATTTCCTACGAAAGGGAAACAATACGCCTGTGACAGGCTGACTGATGTTTCTCTGAGCACTCGGAATATGTTGGCTTCTGTCAGGAGTGCAGCCTTCAGATCCGGCCAACACTGTTGTCAGGTTTAATCCAACGGAGGAAGAATGTTTTTGTTTATTATGAGGCACAAAGCAGAGCCAGCAAGAGTGGTGATTAAATTTTTTTAAAAAAAGAAACCTTTCTAAGCAAAGAGAAGTACCATGTGTCATGTGGAGAAGTGGATTACAGAATCATCTCTGATTGGAATGGAGAGGAAAGTTGAACCCATTCAGACTTTGACTTCTAAACATGCTAGAGTCATGACAAGCCTTTTAAATTCTCTTTTATGTTCCCCCTCCCCCACTTCTGTAAACTTACTCAGAGACCTCAGTCCTGGACTCCAGGGACATAAAGACATAATTACCAAAAGCAAGGGAATCTCCAGCCTAACAGCCTTGTATCTGGCTTCAGTTGGTTTGGAGAGCATGCCCTTTCTTTCTGGCCTCATGCAGCCAGTGTGGCATCCAATCCCATCAGATCTTGGAAGCTAAGCAGGGTCGGACCTGGTTAGTAGTTGGATGGGTGACCTTCTGAGAACATCAGGTGCTGTAGGCTTGGGAGAAGGACCCACAACTCACTCCCAAAAATCAATCAGCCATTGAAAACCCTATCACTAGCAGATAAACACTGACAATAGTGTTTCATCTATTGTATATAGGGTCACTATTATTCAGACTGGTGGCACTTAAAAACAAGGGGCCAAATTCCAGTTTTAGAAGAACCATGCCCACCCCTTTCATTGCATTTCTACTTCACATTGTTCTCATGAAAGTAACTGAAATAGAATGGTGGGAGTCCGGATGTGTGG
This sequence comes from Pedetes capensis, assembly GCA_007922755.1. Taxonomy (NCBI): domain Eukaryota; kingdom Metazoa; phylum Chordata; class Mammalia; order Rodentia; family Pedetidae; genus Pedetes; species Pedetes capensis. The sequence continues at coordinate 6,164 of VMDO01008978.1, forward strand.
TGAGTCATCTCTCCTCATCCTTCAGGTCTCAGCTTAGAGAGTCACTTTCTCCTTGTAATTATTGTCAGTTATTTGTTTACTTTTCTATGATCTGTATCTATAATCACAAAGTAAATACCAAAAGGTAACGTGATAAAAAGCCTTCAAGATGGCATCCAATGACCCCTGTCTCCTGGCGTTTCCACAACGTGTGGTCTACTTACACATTGTGTTAGGACAGATCTGTAGGGCCAACAGAGTACAGCACTGGTGATGGTACATCATGCTCAAGATTAGGCTATTAAGGGTAATGGCTTCTGACTCGAGCTTGCCTCCTTTCCTTTCCTGATCTGCTCTCCACCCTCACTCACATCACTTGTACTGGAGAAAGATGCCTACCATGTCCTGAGCACCCAATGAAGAGCCCAAGAAGCAAGGAACCAAAGCAGCCAGCTGCCAGCCACCAGAGCGGGCTGGGAAGCCAGTTCCCTATCCTGTTAAGTGGCTGCAGCATGGCCAACAGCTTGACTCCAGCCTCATGAGAACGCTTCTGCTGAGCTGCCCCTGGATTCTTAATCTCAGACACTGTGTGAGAGAATAAATGGGGTAAACTGCTAATTTGGGGGAAAATATGAGCTGCAACAATTGGTTAATACAGAAAAGATCCATGTTTGATTATATGTTCCTCTCCCAGGAGAGTGTGGTATGTATCTCTCAATAAATTGGTTGAATAAATTTTTGTTGAATAAATCCTTGATGAATAAGCAATCCAGACAGCTCTACACTTTGTCCAGGCACTTTCTCTAAGGAATGCTTCAGGTTTATGTTGAACCTTTTTCTGCAGCTGTTGGTTAGGGAAGGCTTTTTGTAAGTGGAAATTGGAAAGGGTCCTTTACCTCAAAACTTTCAGAGAGATACGAACATAACTTAATGATAAGCGAGGTTGATCTATGGCATGTAAGGTGTACATTGCATTAAGTAGCTGACATAAGCACAGGTATTTATACAGTCAAGGAAAAGTTCTAAGTTATGATTTTTTAATTGAGCTCCAAATTCTTCTTTTCAGGGTGCTAGTAACTCAGGTACAATGAAGGGAAGAGTCTTTCCTCACCTGATCTCTCCCCAAGTTCTGGAGTCTCTATTTTTTATTTCCATTTTTGTTTTGTTTTGTTGTTTGACTGGTTGGTTTGCTGCCGCCGCCGCCTTCCTCCTCCTCCTCCTCCTCCTCCTCCTCCTCTTCTTCTTCTTCTTCTTCTTCTTCTTTTCTGAGATAGGATCTCTCTGTGTAGCCCCAGCTGACCTCAAACTCATGATCCTCCTGTCTCTGTCTCCTGAGTGTGGTGACTGCCATACCTTTGCATCATCTAGTGATCATACCATTCACCCATGCTTCTATCCCAGGCAGACTGTGTGGGAATGAGTGCTTCCCTCTTCATAAAAATCACAAGGAGATCCTCAGCAATTTCTGAATTCAAATATTCAAATCACAAAAGAACACCAATCAAAGTTTCTAAGTTTATTTCTGTTCATATCTTATTCTCTGAATAATGGTTGTTTAGCTGTCTCTTGCAAGTGGTTTTCCTTCCCTTCTTCCATATCTCCCTTCTCCCCTTCTTCTTTCCCTTCTTCTTCTTCTTCCCCTTCTTCTCCTTCTCCTTCTCTTTCTCCTCCTTCTCCTTCTCCTTCTCCTTCTCCTTCTCCTTCTCCTTCTTCTTCTTCTTCTTCTTCTTCTTCTTCTTCTTCTTCTTCTTCCTCTTCTTCCTGTCCTCCTCCTCCTCCTTCTTCCCTTTCTCCTCCTCCTCCTCCCCCTCTCCTCGTCCTCCTCGTCCTCGTCCTCCTCCTCCCTCTTCTTCTTCTTCTTCTTCTTCTTCTTCTTCTTCTTCTTCTTCTTCTTCTTCTTCTTCCTGTCCTCCTCCTCCCCCTCCTCCTCCTCCTTCTTCTTTCTTTCCCTCTCTCTCTCTCTCTCTCTCTCTTCTCTCTCTCTCCTCTCCTCTCCTCTCTCTCTCTCCTTTCTCTCTTGGGGGGTAGAAGCAGTACGCTGGTGCCCCCTTGCCTATTTGCAGTACAGATACAATCTCCAATCTGAAAAGAACCTGGAAAATCCTTCTCAGTGGGTTTATCTATATTAGTTACTTTTCTTGTCACTGTAACAATATGCCTGACATAAACAACATAAAAGCAGAAAGGTTTATTTTAGCTCATGGTCAGAGGGTTCAACCCATGGCTGCTTGGCCCCAAGTGCTCAGGCAGAACATCAGTATCTAATAGAGACAACTATTCACCTCATGGCAGATAGGAAGCAGAGATAAGGGAGCAGACCAGAGACCTGGTATAACCTTAGAGGCCCACCCCAAGTAATGGCTAGGCCCACCTGCCAAAGTTTCTATGAACTCCCAAAATAGTGCCACCCATTGGGGACCAAACATTCAAAACATGAGCCCACAATCAATGCTTCATATTTAAACCACAATAGTGTAAAAAGTTGTTTATTGATGATTTATGACATAACCACTAAAACAAGATCACAGATGTAGAAGTTTGCTGTGAAGACTTTGTAGTATGCAGTGTCTCTGAGTTCAGTTCAAAATGAAGGAAGAGAAGGGGGGCCGACACTTATCTTCAGATGACAAAGCCTCCCCAGTCTTTTGGCCCATCACAAAGCAAAGAAGATAAAGATAAAGAGGTTTAGTAGTAGCTGAAGAAAACAAAATCTGGGTCCCATGGTTTTCCATGATCCCAACATTCAGATACCTGAGGTAGCAGGGTGCAAGTTTGATGCAGAGGCACCCTGGGCAACTTAGCATGACTAGGTCTCAAAATAAAAATACAAAAGGAGCTAAGGGTGCAGCTTGGTGGTAAAGTGCTTGCCTATCATGTGTGAGACTCTGAGTAAAACCCCAAGTACTGGAAAGAAAGGAAAGGAAAAGAAAAGAAAAGAGGGGGGAGGGGAGAGGAGAGGAAAGGAAAGGGAGGAGAGGAGAGGAGGGGAGAAGAGAGGAAAGAAGAGAAGGGAAGGGAAGGGAAGGGAAGAGAAGAGAAGGGAAGGGAAGGGAAGGAAAGAGAAGAGAAAAGAGAAGGAAAGAAAAAGAAGAGAAAGAGGAAGGAAGGAAGGAAGGAAAGAAAGAAGGAAGAAAGGAAGGAAGGGAGGAAGGAAGGAAGGAATTATTTACATGGCACATATCTATTTTTTCCCCTAGTTATGGGGATAGAACCCAGGGCCTTACACATGTTAGACAAATGCTCTGCCACTAAGCCACATTCTCAGCCCTTTACAGTCTTTAATTCTTCAGTTTGAAAACACCTCACATTTCTGTATGTCTTGCAGAGCAACTGGAATTTTGAATATTTCTGAAAACTGATTAAAATTTGTTATAGTTATGTCAAGCTTTGATTAACCAGTAACACCCCTAATACGTATCTTCTACTTGGAATAATTTTCCTTCTGTCTTAACACCCAATCAAATGTCTCATATCCAGGTATGTCATAAATATATAAATATCTAATAAATAATAATAATAATACATAAACAATAATAACAAATCCCTAATTGACTCTTGGGGCTGGGGTTTAGCTCAGTTGGTAGAGCACTGCTCCGCAGTCTCCAAGGTCCCAGGTTCGATTCCTAGTACTGCAAAAATGGGAGAAGGATGTGGCAATCCACTCCCAATGCAATCCCAAAACAGTCCACCATTGAAAACCCTATGAGAGTCGCTATAAGTAGGATACGACTCATGGCACCTAGCAACAACAACAATTAACTCTTTACTGTGCCCAACTTTAGCTGTTAAAATTATAAATATTCTCCCTCTCTGGACCCCATTTCCCCACATGCACACACAGAGACCTACCCCCACTTTCCCCAAGTTACTGTTTTCTAAACCAATGAATGTTCCCAACTCATGCCAGTCAAGTTTTCTCCATTCAAAAACAATGGGCATAATAAGACATATTACCATTAGACTTTCCACAATTGTTTCCTCCATTACTTGTTGGTTCTAAGTCATCTCAAATATATGTCTTCATTGGGCTTCTGAGTGCAAATCTCTTTGAGTCTAATTTCTGAAATTTCTTTTGAGAAAGCTCTGTACTTTGTGTTCTCAGACAATCTTTATAACACCTGGCCTCTTATTCATGATAGTAATGCATACTGTTATCGATTAGAGGCACTGTATATGATTTTCAAGTGGGAAAACAGAGCTAGGGAAAAGGAGGGATCCTATTTTCATAGAAACCAAAACTTTTCTTTCTCTTTTTTTGGTGTTATTGTTATTGTTATTGTTTTGTTTTGCTTTTTGCTGTACTTGGAGGTCGAACCAAGGGCTTTGCACATACTTTGCAAGTGCTCTACGACTCATCTGCACCCCTGAAGGTCCCAGCTTAGCCATAGAGCAGCCATTTTATAGATCAGACTAAGTTGAATGAGGTAAGAATTTTTCACTGCCCCTAGAGTGAACCGGCCCCTCCCAACTTGGAAAGTCTGGGACTGTTTTAGATTACCACTCTATTGCCTGAACCAATCAGTTTAAAGGCCCCCTTTGAAGGCGCGCACCACACTATTAACCAATTAACCTGCTAATCAGTTTAAAGGTCAATTAATGTAACCAATTAACCTGCTAATTCTGCTTCTGTATGGGTATAAAAGACCCTTGCTTTTGCATTTCGGGGTCTCCAATTTGAAAGAGCTTGGTAGACCCCGTCGCATCGGGACAATAAATCCTGTGCGTTTGCATGGATCTCGGACTCCATCTCTCATTGGGAACTCTCTAGATAGACATGGTTTCTCTCTCTGGGAAACCGAGTCTTACACCCCTAGCCCATTTTTTTCTTTTTTATCTTGAAACAGGGTTTCATTAAGTTATGCAGGCTCCCTCTGGCCTCAAACCTGCAACCTTCCTGCCTCTGCTTCCTGAGTCACTGGGATTTCAGGCATGAGCCACCAAGCCTGGCAGAAACTAAAACCTTTGACAGTTATACCGATACCGTGTGTGACTAACAGGAATAAAGTCTGTTGCCTATTAATCCCTAAATGGTAAGACTCACCTTTGCAGCGTTGACTTCTCATACTTTTCATAAGGCCCAGGGACTAAGCTTATCTTCTTTCCCTTTTCAAAGTGGCCACTGCCTCTGATATTTCTCAAGAGTTTCCTCTTTCTACAAAGCTAACTTTGAGAAAATTGACTACTTCTTTGCTCCATTCTAAATATATCATATATTGACCTTTTTCTTTCTTTTTTACAATTTTTTCTCTAATCTTTAGAAGTAAATAGAGAAAAAAGGATAATAATAAACATGCTATCTATAAAAAGGACATTTTATAGCTTCACAAATGTCTTCCATCCCTGGGGTCCAGCCTGATCTATGACTCCTGATTCCTCAGCTTCAATGGCATCTGAAAGCCAGATACCTGCCTGCACTTCTAAAGCAGAGGCACCTCATGCCTTTATCTGCTCAGTCTCTATCTGCTCAGTTCATCTGCAGAGAGCTTTCATCCTGCATGTATCAGCCACCTTTCTACCCAGGCCCATTCTCTTAGTGGGCAGTCTGCAGGTGGGTATTCTGTTCCTTCAGCTCTGTGTGTGGAAAGGAGTTTGTACTTTTGAGAAGGTCCTAATAGGCAGACTGACTTCAGTTAATGTCTTTGCCAGTAAGGAATGATTGCTCTGTTAAGCAACTCCCTTGTACACATAACCCTCAGCCCCTGACCTACCACTTCCCAAGCAAGGCTTCATTTTTCTCTGGATCATGTATCACATTATTTCAATCACTCTTTTTGTCAGCATGATCAAACTCGTGTTTTCTTATCCTTTTATTGCACTTGCCCTGCCGACCTCCATCTTGGACCAACCCATCCATCTACCTTCTCCACTCCTACATGCAGGTTATGAAACAGAAAGAAAAAAACAATACAATTGCACAGAGTACAGTTCTTAGACTTTATGATCTCAGCCAGGCTCTCACCCACACTTGGAAATCCCATTGTTTATCCCTGAATAGTTCCCTCCTCCTTTTCTTACAGTGCCCACTGGAAACCTATTAAAATTTTACTCAACTTGTCTTCTCTTCCATCAAACTTACCTCCCTAGTAATCCAAACGTGTTTTGTGAAGGAAAAAAAATTACATGTACAGAATTTAGCATGGTGCCTAGCATAGGACAAACATATAATAAAGGTTAATCATCATTATTAAGTAATAAGAAAGCAGGAATTACACAGAATCCCACCATCCACAGATATTTACTTGTTCAGTAGTTTTTCATAGAAATGACAATTTGGGTGAAAATTATTTCTACTAAAATATAAATATTAAATTATGAATTATTTCTCTAATGGTTTTTTTTTTTTTTTTTTTTTTTTTTTTTTTTTTTTTTTTTTTTTTTAGCTTCATGCATGCTTTTTGTAAGTGCTCAATCACTGAGCCATTTTTCACTTTGTATTTTGAGACAGGGTCTTGCTAAATTACCCAGGCTACCTCTGGCCTCGAACTTGTGATTCTCCTGTCTTACTTTCCGAGCCACTGGGATTAAAGGCGTTCATCACCATGCCTCGTGCCTAGTTATTTCTCTAAAGTTAAAGAGAAAGTTTACTAAAAACATTAAGAAGCAGAGTTACTAACATATTTAATATCCTATTTCTTAATGAAGTTAAATTTTTGTTTTGTGGGATTTATTTTTTTGTGGTTCTTGGGAATTGAACCCAGGGCCTCACACATACTTTGCAAGCGCTCAGTTGGTAGAGTGTTGCTCTGTTGGGATTCCTAAAGCATACTACCACAATAGGGGCCTATCTAGCCTGTCTGGAGGACCAACATCTATCCTTCAGGGCATGGGAGCCCCAGGGAATAGAGAAGACCACAGTGGCAGGGGCTCCTCTGGCCTGCTTGGAGCACCAACATCTATCTTCCAGGGCCAGTGACCCTTGGTCTACATCCTGGTCCTTCACTCCTCTCCTCCCATTGACTGACCAAAGATGGCCCCCAGCCAGGCCAGCTCTGAGGCAGCATCTCCACTTTGATTGGACACCAGGAGCTCTCTGATAGGTTAGTAAGGGTACACCCTTGATTGGCCTGGCCCACGGATAATCCACCTATCTGAGTTGCACCCCAAATTCACCTCTTTTGAATAAGTGCCCCACCTGATTGATCTCAGAAGCTAAGTAAGGTCAGATCTGGTTAGTACTTGGATGGGAGACCACCTGGGAACACCAGGTACTGTAGGCTTGGGAGAAGGACCCAGCAACCCACTCCCAAGAAACAATCAGCCATTGAAAACCCTATGAATAGCAGAGAAGGACTAACAATACTGTCTCATCTGTTGTACATAGGGTCGCTATAAGTTGGGTACCGACTCGAGGGCACCTAACAACAACGATAGTTGAAAGGCTGCTCCAATAACCAGCTACCTACTAACCAACTCGAGTCAAATATTGGTATTTTGTGGTTTCCTTGGCTCTCTTGTGTTTGTGTCTTTGCTGAACATTTTAACTTTAATTTGTAGGTATGGCATTTCTAAACACTTCAGCATAGATCTCTTGAAAATCAACACACTGTCGAACGTAATCACTATTTCATTATCACCTCAAAGTAAATAAAAAATTCTTGGATCTTGATTAACATATAGCCCTTACTCACCTTTCCCCCATTTTCCCAAACATGTGTTCTAAGGCTGTTGTCATTTGTTGGTTTGTTTGAACAAGATCCCATTATGGCATATATATTTGCATTTTATTCTTTGGTCACTTCTATAATCGTCTTCCCATTTTTTTTTCTCCTTAAGACATTAATGTTTTGAAAAGACAAGATCAGTTGATTTACAGAGTGTTTCACCATCTGTTTTTGGTCAAACTGTTTCCTTACAGTGACAGTTATCTTGCTCATCCAGCCCCTGATTGTACAGTGTGTTTGTGGCGAGGTCTAAAAGCTTAGATGCAGCTCAACTTGGAGCAGAGGGAAGAATATTTCACAAGTGAGGTAAGTCCCTGTCTTCACTGTGCAGTATGTTAGGGGCACAAAGTATTGAGTTGCCCTACTATTGAAAATGCTTGGGAGCTAAGCTGTGGTAGCACATGCATGTAATCTCAGCCATGGAAGACTGAGGCAAGAACTATATGGAGAGATTCTGTCTCAGCCTGCGTTCTCTAGAAAGACCTTGTCTCAAGAAAAAAAAAAAAAAGCAGCTTGTTTAAGTTGATAAAAGCTAAATAACTTCATTGTGAAGTAAATATTTATTATTTTTGTTCAAAAGTATTTTTACAACAGTGTCTGTATTGGGAGTTTTAGTATTCTTACTTGAATCTATCATTTCATAGGAAATTACAGGATAGTGTTTTTTCCTATTTCTTTTATTCTTTCCTCATTTGTAGTCTAAAATTCTTCTACAGAAAAGAGTTTTCCCTGATTAATCGGATAGAAACTAAAATATTTCCTAAGTAGGCAGGCTAGGTACTTAATTTTTGCCTTTTATTGGCAAAGCTCATGGTAAGTAGATGGCACGTAAGTGTATAATAATTATTTCTGCTGATAACATGTAAATTTGCTTATTGTACTTTTTCTCACTTGCTTTCCTTTTTTATCACCGCTGATTTCTTTCTTTCTTTTTATTTAATGATTTACAAGAAATTATAGTCCTAAGCTTGTTCAAACAGTCCCAGAATTAGCCAGTGAGTATTTCTCCAAGCTAGATGCTAGCATTTTGGACATGTTTCTTTTTTCATTAATAACTTCCATACTTATTGACCATTAAGATGTCCATTGTACCCTCTCTGCCCCAGATCTGAAATTAACCACTAAGAATTTGAAAAGATCATAAAAGCTAAAGACAGATCTACCATAGAATCCAGCTATTCCACATCTTGTCAAATATCCAGAGAAATGAAATCAACATACCCAAATGATACCTGCATGCATATGTTTATTGCAACACTGTTCACAATAGCTAAGATCAGAATCAGCATACACCTATCAACAGATGAAGGAATAAAGAAAATTTGTCACATATAAACAATGGAACAGCATTCAGCCATAAAAAGGAATGAAATCTTGTCAAATGCAACAAAATGGATTCAACTGAAGGTCATTACCTTAAGTGAACTAAGAAAAAAAGCACTGCATGTTCTCTTTCATATGTGAAAACTAAAAAAGTCAAGCTGAAAGTAAAATAGTGATTATTAGAGATTAGAAAGGACTGGAGAAGATGAAAATGGGAGTTTGAATTTGATCAGTACATATTATATGTATGTAGGGCAATATCACACTGAACCCTATAAATATATACAATTATTAGTGTTAATAAAATATGTTAAAAGAAAGTGAAAACATAATTGATAAAATGTAGGAAATAGGGAACTCGTATCCAAAATATAAAGAACACTTCTAATTCAGTAATAAAAAGAAAAATAATTCACTTAAAAATCAAAAAAGATTTAAATAGATATATCTACAAAGAAAATATTCAAATTGAGAGATAACATTGAATGTCCAGGTATAAGGTTAGTTTGAGTTAGTTAGTTTGTTTTGCTTTTAAGGATGTTTCTAACTAGGTGTAGTGGTGCATGCCTGTAAATCCCAGCAACTTGTGAGGCAGAGGCAGGATGGTCACAAACTTGAGGGCAGAAGCAGCCTGCATAATTTAGTGAGACCCTATATCAAGACAAAAATTTTAGAAAATAGCTGTGGGTGCAGCTCAGTGGTAGATCACTTGAAAAATATTTGGGTCATGGGCTTCCTGGTACTAAAAAAAAAAGAAAAAAGAAAAAAGAAAAAAGTTATTTCTAGTCAAAGCACATTTAAGTGGAGGAATTTTCCTCCTTTATTGATATGGTTGGAAGTTTTTATCTTTAGAGGGTGTTGGATTTTGTCAAAAGCTTTTCCTGTATCTCTTGAGGTGATCATGTAGGTGGTTTTTGTCTCTTATTTCATTAATTAAAAATATAATATTGTTTGATTTTTCAGATATTAAACCAACTTTGCATGCCTGGGATAGAACTTATTTGTTTGTGGTATATGATGCTTTTTATATATTGTTAAATTTAATTTGTTAATTTCTAAAAGATTTTTGCATTTTTATTTACAAAGGGGGGGCAAGGTTTAGCTCAGAAGGTAGAGTACTGCTCTGCGTGCTCTGAAGTCCTGAGCTCAATCCACAGCACCACAAAAATGGGAGAAGGTCCTGGCAGCCCACTCTTGAAACAATCAACCACTGAACACCGTATGAATAGCAAAGAAGCACTGACATTGTGCCAGGCATGGCACAGTGTTGGGGAGTGTTTTGTTCTGTTGTACATAGGGTCACCACGAGTCAGACCTGACCCAATGGCACCTAACACCAACATTTATAAAGGATATTAGTCTATAGGTTTTATTTTTGTTTATTTGATTGCTTGCTTGGGTATTTCCCATGATGTCTTTTGATTTGGGTTTAATGCCAGCCTCGGTATTCTTTTCTTTCTGATTTTTGGAAGAATTTGTGAAACATTAAAAATCAACACCATTTATCTATGCAAACAGTAGTTAGTTAGAAGACATAATGGAAGAGACAGTGTCATTTAAAATATCAGAAGAGGAAAATTAACTGTGTTTTCCAGAGTTATTTTCATCTCAGAATGTATAGTCTCCCGATGGTTCTCACCTACCCCTGCAATCATGCAAGGAAGCTAGGATGGGTGTGATAAGCCTTCAGGTTCTAGTCATCTGTCCCTGGAGGAGAGACTCCATCCTAGGAGCAAAGGTCCCAAGAAGGGTAACTTTGAAGACAGCCAGCCAGCCAGAGTAAATTACTCCTTCCTCTGCTTTTGTATTCTAATCAGGCCCTCTGCAGATTGGATGATGCTTCCCATGCTGAGGAGGGCATTCTGCTTTATTCAATTCCACCAACTCAAATGCTAATCTCACCTGGAATCACCCTCACAGACATACCTAGAACCTGGGCACTGCATGACTCAGTCAAGTTTTTGGTCCACGGGTATTTATCATAGCAAAATGTAGAATTAAATACAAGTGGATTTTATTCCAGATCCATAAAAAATGGGAATAAAGTTTCCATGAAAAAGTCTAAAGATTATACTTCCAGATAAAGCCATATACCATATACTTTTATGAAACCATACAACATATTTTAATCCTGGGAAATTTTAATTTCTCAGTCAAGCAGTGACATTTAGGGGATCACACAACTGTGATGGGGAAGCATTTGGAGCAATTAAGGGAAGAAAGGAAGAAAGTGGTGTCTCTGCAAACAGAAATGGAGAGGCCTGAAGTACCATGCTTACCATGAGCATATGCTTCCACTTAGTTACCTCCTCACAACCATTGTTAATCATAGCTCTTCCAGAATATCCCTGACATTTCCACAAAATGACTTCTTTGCAGTGTCAGTCCTCCACTGGTATTCAACAATATAATATTGGTTTCCTGAAATACCAATATTGGCCACAAATTTTGTTTGGATTGGAAAGCTCTAAGGTTCCACTCTCCCTATTGGAACCCAGGAAAGGAAGGATCTTAATGAAGGTTAAGTCAACAGTGAGCAGGGATGGGGAGGATGTAGCACCTAAACATGGCCAATGTGGAGTAGGCAAGAGTTATCAAAGTTCAACACACTAAGGAAGAGCACAGGTGGATAGACAACTGGATCTATCCAAAGGATCTGGTGACAGTAATGATATTCAGACACCAGAAAGACATTAACAATCCAGCAGATGAGCTGTCCCTTAATTGTGCAAGATTCTATAGAAGTCCTGGAAAGAGAATATACACAAAGGAGCCCCAAGAGAAAGGACCAGGGGCTGGTCAGTAAGTCAAAGTTCAAGTCAAAGAGTCCGGAAAATAGATCAAAGCAAGACTCAGTATCATGGATTTGTAGGGTCCCATGGGACCCTGTAGGAAAGACAAGCACAGAAGCCAAGTGTACTTCAACACAAGGAATTAGTTACCAAAAAATTGCCTAGTTCATGCAAGTACCCCCAGTCAGAGAGAGTCGGTGTTGCTTCACATTACTCAGAACATATGCGTTCTGAGTTTGGGATGGAGCTGAATCCAGATTTGGGGGTTGAGTCCAAATGATGAAAACAGGATGCATGGAACCAGAAAGCAAACAAATCATGCAAAGCAGTATTTACCAAAACCTGCCAATAAGTGGTAGGGAAGAGTGCTCTCCGTAGGAAAAGGGTGCAGTGTCATTAATGTGTTGTTGTTAAGTGCCCTCAAGTCTAGTCTGACTCATTATAACCTTATGTACAACAAAATGAAATATTCCTTGACACTGTGCCACCCCGGCATTCTGTCAGTACTTCTCTGTTATTCATAGGGCTTTCAATGGCTGATTGTTTTGGTTGTGGTTTACCAGGTCCTTTTATTTTTGCAGGGCTGGAGATCAAACCCTCAGCGTGTGCAGAACAGCACTCTATCAACTGGGCTAAACTCTAGCCCCCTCATTAAAATAGTAACAACAATAATAATGTTAATAATAGTAACAAAACAACAGCTATACACCATGATATTCCTGCCATGAATCAGACAACCATATTTAATCCCTAAAACAACTCTACAATAATTTTAACTTTTAGGATTATTCTTGAGGAGCATCCTCAGGCTTAAGGGAATTTAAAACCTCCCCAACGAAGTAGAGCTACTAAGAGCCACATTGATGCATTTGCTTCCAATCTACTTCAACTCTATAATCTGTTTATTTTCCAGAAGCCTCAGTGTCACTCTGCTTACACACTCGCATGGCACCTCAGAGGTATATAGTTATCTATTTGTAGGAGGTCAAAGCATGTGGCTTGCACAGAATAGATCTTAATAGAATCTGTACCATTGAATTTGCATATTTGAGCAGGAAAAGAATTGGTGCCCAGATCTGAAGGATTTGGCTAATCTATTGGCATGTTGAAAATTTGGAATGTGTCCTTAGACAAATTTTTAAAAATATATTCTACACTTCTGTTTTACTCATTATTAGATGGTGTAAATGCCTTATACTTTCTTAACTCACTATAATAATAAGTTAAATATTATGGCCTTGGAATAAGCCTTGACTTCTCTGAGCAGAGACTGTGGGGAAAATCTCAATTTAAATCATTTTACTTTTCCTTTTACTCCAGCGGGAGGTATTGTGGGGATAAATGTGCAAGCTGATATTTTAAGCATATTTTTAAATGGCTATAGTAATATAAGTACAACAACTTAAATATCTGGAAAGAAAAGTGCTATATACACCTGGGGGTGATCATGATGCTGATAGTGATGAAGAATTTTAATAACAATAAATCTGAGTGAATTTCACTCAACTTGTATGCAGGAAATAACAGCTCAAGGACATTAAGTTTCCCCAAAGGTTAGTTTCAGGATACCATTTTGCAAATAGATCATTCATGGCTTTCCTGATCTCATATTGTAGACAAAATGTAGATGTACCATATCTTACTTCTGGCCTAGACAAATGCTCCTACCAATTGTGAGGATCAAAAGAACATCTTGTTCTTACAAAAGCATGGTTAGTTTCAGAAAAACTGTGTCTTCTCAGTGCATAGATGTATGCTTTCTATTCCTTAGCAGAATGTGAGGAGTGTAGCTTTAAAACATAAAAATAATACACTGTATTTTATTTATTTGTTTTTACAGTCATGGTTGACTGCATTCCACCTAAATAAGTGCAATCCAGGCAGATGCTATAAAACCCAAATCCTGCAGAGTTGTAGATTTTATTCATGAACATACAAGCACCTGTCAGAACTAAAAATTTTCGGTATTTTACAATGAAGACATGAGGCAAAACTAAGGCTGGTCAAGATCAAGGTTATGGAACCTGACATTATGGAAATGTCAGGAAAGGGCAATCAGTGCATTGAACCAAAGCTGAGGGCAGCAGAACAGAAAGAGAGAGTCTCATCTGCTGTCTGGACTTGAAATCCATAGGGATTATTTGCTAATGAGGCTTACTTGCCCATATTGAGATTTGCTGGCCTTTTCTAAGAGAGTCAACCCTCCTCAATGTGTACAGGTAGAAATGCACACAATCCCAGTTATTTTTGTGCTATAGAACGTACAATTTATCAAGAAGAAAAATATCACCACTTTCTTGGGAAAGAGTTTCCTCTTCTCTGAAGAAAGGAAGCTATGGGTCGCCTTTTCCCTCCTTACACAGGGCTTTGAATTTTCCTCTGGCTTTTTGCTGGGGCCTGGGTGGGTAGAGTTATAGGAACAGGAGGTATATTATAATTTTTAGACTTGACTTAGGAAATTTGTAGTCTAACATAGCCATTACTGACTTCAATGAAATGTGCTAGTCTTTTAGGAATTCGGCTGTTCAAGTATCACCTAAAAATAGCTCCAGAAATGTCTTTGCTTCTTCCTGAGCTCTTTTCTCCTCTTTTGTTTATCCAAATGTGCATGACCCACAGCACTTAGTACCAGTTTATTTACAAAGACACGTGGTTTGCTCTAGCAATGGACAACAAGGACATTCCTTCACTTAAAGTACAGTGCTTTTGTTCATTTGGTTAGAAAGAAGTAGAAATCTCACCAGTGGCTTCAAAACTCTTGATAATGCACTGCAGCTATAAAATACCTGAAACAAGTAGCTCTACTATATGATTTTCTGCTGTACTATTAGGATACACAACAGAAATATACGAAAAAGTAACATTTCAGATGATGAAGTAAAAACAATAAAAGCATTTTTAAATAATTTTGTCTAATTTTAACATATGGGACAAAACTCACAACATTTTCATGAAGATATTGATGATTTACTTTGAACTAGGAGAAACCTAATTGAATATGATAGGCATTATTAAATCATCTCTTTCTTTTTATTACTATTATTATTTTGGGAGAGGTAGGTGGTTTGAGACAGGATCTTGTTATGAAGCCCAGCTGGCCTTGAACTCGTGATCCTCTTCCCTCAGCCTTGGGAGTGCTGGGATTACACTGTGGACCGCCAAACTCCATCTTTAATTTTTAATATGGATGATTAAAATCTCATTCAAAAAGTAAATGAGACAACTCTCCTATTGTGTTGACATTTTTTGTGTTGCACAATTTGCAGAAGTTTTACTAAACTTGTGGTGCTGAGTTTCGTTAAATCTAGGCAAATATAGTCAAAACATTAGCATATCCATATTTTTATAATCTGTGATAATTATAACCTATAAAACATTGATGGACAGGCTAGATGGCTACTTTCAATCTTATCTCATTCTGTCATCAATTTCTCAGGGCTCCTGGCCATTCTTATCTGAGTCTTGAGAGGAAAGTACAGGTGTCAACTCAGAAATGTACTGGAGATTAATTTCTTATTTTTAAGTTAAAAATCTAGAGGTTTAAATAGTTTCTTTCAGAGCTCAAATGAACATCTGCAGCAAGCATTCCCAAACTCTACTTCCAAAACCCTGATATAGCCAGATATAGACAGTAGTTAACAGAAGATATAATTCCTGTGTCCCTGCAAGTTCTGTTTGTAAAGAGTAGAGCTAATTCTCTTTCTGTCAATGATCGCAATTAGAATTCAGTAAGAAAACTTATTAGCTAAAGCATCTCGGTGGCCATTCCTTTACAAAACTGAAAATTCAATTTACCTGTTTAGCAAATACAGAATTTCTCATAGCTGATTCTTATTCACTTTGCTCTGTCAAATAAGCCTCATGGGGCCCCTAAAGCCCACTGTGACACCTTTTTCTCTGACCTCTCTTAACTCTACCCAGGTCAGTCTGAATTTTCTATTTTGAACTCTGCTGGCAAAAGCAGGTAAGACTAATGACCTGGGGGCAATACAGTGAAGGAGAAGGGGAATCTCTGGCATCCTCCTACACGGATAACAAAAAGGAAAAGCCATTTCTTGAACACCCAGGAGGTAATGACCTCTTTCTTCCACAGCCACTGTGCTTAAAGGAAACAACTAAGCCATTTGATGCCTTTTATGTTTCATCCCCTAAAAAGAAAAAAAAAAAGGAAAAAAAAAACAAAAAAAAAAAAACCCAAAAACTTTGACTGAGCCTAGTCAGGAAAGAAAGGTCAAGTGGAACAGCTATGGCACATTTTGTTCTGGGGGGTCTTTTTTTCCTCTCCATACTGAGGGAGATAAAGGACCCAGTTGCGACTGCTGCACAGTGGTTCCTTAATTGAGTCTTCCATCTTCACAGAACCAGATGAGAGAGTCACTTAAAAGGAATAAATTCAAAACTATGTGCAGTTTCAGAACAAATTGTTCAAGCCACCTCAAAG
The DNA here is from genome assembly GCA_007922755.1 of Pedetes capensis. NCBI lineage: Eukaryota > Metazoa > Chordata > Mammalia > Rodentia > Pedetidae > Pedetes > Pedetes capensis. Next base: position 22,360 of record VMDO01008978.1, read on the forward strand.
TGGAGTTCTTTGAAATCCCGCTGCTGTCTCTGCCACACCAGGTCCTTTCTAATTCCAGCCAGAGAAGTCCTGTGTTTAGAGTGGAGATCATTGTAAAACGAAGTGACATTTGGCTATTCACAGTGAATGATGTAGTTTCTCCCATGAGGTTAGCATTCACAATTGCATTTTCTCAACTCTGTTCAGGTGAGAGGACACTGTGTGCAGTGTCCGGAAATGCTGTGCCTAGTTCTGGGAATCACAAGGTGACACAGAGCTGAAACTGATCCATCACAGAATGTCAATACAGGACTGACATGGGAAACAACTAAAGGCAACTGATATAATTCTGGGTAACAAAGGAAATGTGTTGAGAATTGGATCTGCTGTTAGGTTGGAAGTTAGATGAACACAGGGCTTTACAGATTTAGCCAAAGATCAGAGCTACCATAGTAAGAAAGCTGATATGAGACAGTTAAGGACAGTTGCTGAAAATTCAGGACAGAATGACCTATTACACAGTAAGTCTCTTTATCTTAAAATAAAGTCATATTAAACTTATAGCTGGGAATATGAAGTAACTAAGGTAATGGTTGATGAAAATCTAAACACAGGAGCTTCACTAAGATATTATCATATGATTCAAATAACTTATGCAAGAGGCAAAATGGAAAGTTAAGATCTACATATGTGGTCACTATTGAGGGCAAAACAGCTATTTGGCAAGCGTAAAAGATCTCTGTTATGACAGTCATAAAACTTGTATTGCAGTCCTGGATTTATTAGGATATGAGTGACTCCAGGAAAATTTGAGCCACAGTTTTACATCATAGGAAGAGAGAGTTGGTAAAGTTATATCCTTCTTTATTATACAAGTCTGGAAAAGATTAAGAAGGCAAGAAAGATTTAAGGATAATTGTACCCTGACTCCCTTCTTTCTCCATGAACTTTCAGTCCAATCGTACTGAGAAAACCACTATTCATACTTTGAAGTTTTACACAAAGCTTATACCAATTAATAGATGTACATCATTCAAAGGCATGTGAAATCTTATACATACTATTCATATACTGTATTAGTTTCTTCATAATATATATATTATGGCCAGAATTATGACCCCAGTGCTTATATTGAAGTATTAACTCCCAGGCCTTTACAATCTGACTGTATTTGGAGATGGAGTTTTTAAAGAGATAATCAAAGTTAAATGAGGTTCTATGGGTAGGCCCTATTGCAATAAGTCTAGTGGCATTATGCAAGAGGAAGTTAGGACACAGACATGCACAGAAAAAAGAGCATAGAAAGCCAAGAAGAGATGCCTTCAGAAGAAACCAAACCTGCCAACACTTTGATCTTGGACTTGAAGCTTACAGATCTGCAAGAGAACAAATTTCTGTTGTTTAAGCCACTATATTTTTGGCAAGTTGATATGGAAGTCATACCAAACTAATGCAATATATCATATATATCTTTATAAATTGGCACATATGGATCTATGTCATCTTATAACAACTGTAAAATATTCTATTTTGTAGATATGACAAAATGTATTTTACAGTAATTTTTTGGTGGGAATACAGATAGTGATCTGCTTCTATCTTAAAGACCAGCAATCAAGTAAACTCTCTGGAGGAAGAAAAATATTACCTTCAACTTCCACTGTTTTTCAGACACAATGACTGGTATTGAATAAAATGATAAAAATGTGGGAGGAAACAAAACCAAATGCCTGAGAACCAAGGTAAAAATACAGACAATAGATTTCTGTTTCTGCTCATGAAGACATAAATGGTAGATAGTCTCTATTGTCTTTAAGCAATTTAAACAATAAGAAATGACATCAGAAGACTAGATTACAGGAATACAGGCTGATTACTGAAAAGTAATACAAACAAATTAGATAAGCCTTAAAATTGCCCAGTCTTTCTGCCTGAAGGCCAAGATTTGTGGTGAAGAAGGGGAGCACAACAGAGCGCAAGGTCCCACTGAATAGGGTGGACAAACATTGAATTCAAGGAGGCCTAAAGGGCTAGAATTTGCAGATCAGCTGCAGGGAGGAGGTTGCTAACCAGAGAAAGAACTCTAATAATTTGATAGAAAGACTACTTAAGTTCTTTTGCTGGAGTGCAAATCTCTACTTTTGTAAGAGAAAATTCCATGAAGCAAGCAAATAACATCAGGGATAGAAGATTACTGGAAAATATAAGACAAGCATGTTTAAAAGCTCATGCAGATTTGAGAATTTTCTGAACAACTACCAGCGAGAGTAAAGAAACTGTTTTTTACATGGGTTATTCCCCAAAGAATTTAGAAGGGTGGCACATAAGTGATAAAACTAAACTAACACTAAAGAAAATATTACTTAAAAATTGTCCTAAAATATTTCCTAACAGGTCTTAGAGAATGAACTGTTTTATAGTGACTTCATTGACTACTGACTGATGTCTGGTACTCTTCAGGAATGCAACAAAACCCATCCCTTGATCATGTAAAACTCAAAATATCTAGCATTGAGTAAACAAATTAATCAACATGTGTAACATAAATTTGACCCACAAATAGGACAAAACTTAATCAGTGGAAGAGAATAGAAATGAAAAAATAAAAAGGACAAAATGAACACATTAGATCATCTGAGGCAGTTGCTACAATAGAACTCAAAATGAGAGGATTTCATCAGAGTTTTTCCTTTTGAATGGGAATCAGAAGTGATCTAGTGGTGGCTGGAAAAGCAATCAGACAAGAATTAACCCCAGACCCAAAGAAAGGTAAAGGAGACAGAGTGTTTGAGTAGAAAAAAATCCTAGACTGCCATACAGTATATGGAATGTTTCACAAAATCATTGTCTATACTTAAACCAAAGTCCCAACTGAGTGGAACTTCCTTAGTACCTGCCCCATAGTCAGTCATTGGTAGAGATCAGCCTATGAGAGATATGGCTTTGGTGCACATACAGTGATGGATTTCAGAGTAAAGCAGCTGGAGGCCTTAGTCCATTATTATCCATGTGATGGCAGGTCCCTGAGGCAGACCTCGTGGCTGCAGGGGCAGAAATTAACTTTAAGACAGCTATTATAAATGTGCTCAGGATTTAAAGGAAGACAGAAGCATAATTAGGAGAGAAATGGAAAATGTAAAAAGGCCCAAATAGAACTCCTAGAGATGAAAACTCAATATAAGAATTTTAATGCAGTGAATATGATTAAAGGAGACTAGATACTGCAGAAGAAAATATCAGTGAATTTGATGTGGTAAAAGCTTTCCAGAATGAAGTATACAGAGAAGAATAAAGACAAAATAAATAGAGCCTCAGAGAACTGCAAGAACTTGGGAAGTAATCTAATTTTTGTGTAGCTAGTGTTCTAGAAATGGAGAGAGAACAAAAACATTGGAAGAAATAATGGCTAATTTTTTTCAAATTTAATAATATCTATTTTTTTGTTGCTGTTGTTAGGTGCTATCAACAGAGGTTTGAAAATCCCAGTATAGCCCAAGGAGGAGAAACACAAAGAAAATCACATCAAGTCATATACTACTCCAATTGCTGAAGCCCAGGGATAAACATCTTAAAATTAGTCTGAGAAAATGTATACATTTCCCACAGTGGAATAATGATGGAGGACTTCACAAAAATTATTCAAACTGGAAAACAACAGGATGGCTTCTCTGAAGTGATGAAATAAAATACTCTCAGTGTAGAACTCTGCTCCCAGCAAAAATATACTTCAAAAGTAAAGGTGAGATTTAGACTTTTACATGCAAATAGAAGCAGAGATCCTCACTCATCAGCCAGCCTACCCTACAGATCTTATTTAATGTAGAAACTTGGATTTGTACTAAGGTTTCTCAAATTTGAGACTACTGATTTACACATCAGAAAATCAAGAGCATGGAGAACCAAATAATCCTTTGTGGAGAAGGATGACATTCTCACCATTTCTGGCCTCTACCAACTAGATGCTGATAGCAATCCCTCTCTCACCCAAGCCCAGAGGTAACTACCAAAAATGTTTACAGATATTGCCAAATCTCCTGGAGGTCAAACCACATCTGCTGAGAACTACTGATCTCTACAAATTAATGAACAAACATAAGTGGTAATTACGAAGAATAGTAGAAAACACTATTTTGTCTTGTAATTTAACATTTCCTTCAGATATACTTAACTCTTCAAAGTAAAAAAAATACAGGATTTTTGCATGTTTAAGTGTAGAATGTATGGGAATAGTACAAATGACAGGCAAGAATGGAGGTATATTCTTGTAAATTCATTATATTACATATGAAATGGCATAATATTATTTTAAGGTAGACTATGATGTATTAGGGCTGGGATTTAGCTCAGTTGGTAGAGCACTGCGCTGCAGTCTCTGAGGTTCCGAGTTCAATTCCCAGCACCGCAAAAATGGGAGAAGGGCCTGGCAACCCACTCCCAAGGCAATCCCGAAACAGTCAGACATTGAAAACCCTATGAGGGTCGCTATGAGTCGGATACCGACTCGACGGCAACTAACAACAACAACAACAATGATGTATTAAGGGGCTGGGATTTAGCTCAGTTGGTAGAGTGCTGCGCTGCAGTCTCTGAGGTCCCAAGTTCAATTCCCAGCACCGCAAAGATGGGAGAAGGACCTGGCAATCCACTCCCAATGTAATCCCGAAACAGTCAGTCATTGAAAACTCTATGAGGGTCTCTATGAGTCAGATACCGACTGGACAGCACCTAACAACAACAACATGATGTATTAAGCCTGCAGCCGTAGACCTGTGCCATCCGATCCCACCAGATTTCGGAAGCTAAGCAGGGTTGGGCCTGGTTAGTACCTGGATGGGAGACCGCCTGGGAACACCAGATGCTGTAGGCTTGGGAGAAGGATCTGGCAACCCCCTCCCAAACATCAGTCTGCCATTGAAAACCCTATGAACAGCAGAGAAGCACTGACCACAATAGTGTTTCCCCTGTTGTACAGAGGGTCGCTATGAGTCACATACCGACTCGACGGCACCTAATAACAACAACAACATGATGTATTAGGGCTGGGATTTAGCTCAGTTGGTAGAGAACTGCGCTACAGTCTCTGAGGTCCTGAGTTTAATTTCCAACACTGCAAAAATGGGAGAAGGGCCTGGCACTCCACTCCCAAGGCAATCCCGAAACAGTTAGCCATCGAAAACCCTATGAGGGTCACTATGAGTCAGATACTGACTCAACGGCACCTAACAACAACAACAACAACATGATGTATTAAGCATATATTTTGTAATATCTTCTGATGTTGTTGTTGTTGTTAGTGTTAGGTGTCATTGAGTTGGGTCTGATTCATAGTGACCCAGTATACAACAGAATGAAACACTACCCAATACTAACACGCACACAATTGTTTTTGATGTTTAAGCTTACTGTTGCAGACACTGTGTCAACCCATCAAGTTGAGGATCTTCCTTTTTTTTGCTGACCCTCTGCTCTCCCAAACATGATGTCTTTCTCCAGGTATTGCTCCTTCCTGACAGCATGTCCAGAATATGTAAGATGCAATCTACCCATCCTTGCTTCCCAGGAGCACTCTGGTTGTACTTCCTCTAGGACAGATCTGTTGGTTCTTTTGGCAGTTCATGTTATATTCAATAGGCATCTCCAGCACCATAATTCAAAAGCATCAATTCTTCTCCTGTCTCTTTATTCAATGTCCAGCTTTCTCAAGTATATGATGTAACTGAAAATACCATGGCATGAGTGAGGTATATCTTTGTCTTCAATGTGACTTTACTTGTGATACCTAGAAAAATAAATGACATCTATTTACAATAATAAACAATAAGTCACAAATGAAAAAGGAAAGATAATAGAAACAAACTTATAAGTGATTCCTATATTATAGTTATTAGACACAGATTTTTAAATAATTATTGTATACATGTAGTTTACCAGATGACACTCTGACAACAAATCTGGAATCTATTCTACAACTGATATACTAATTAAAATTAAAAGATGAATATTAGAAAGAAGGCTAAAATGAAACACAGATCAATATAAAATGACCAGACTAAAGCATGAAGAGAAAAACATAAAAGATACAGAATGATCTTGAAAGACATATGGAACATGCATAGAACATATGTTGTTGTTGTTGTTGTTAGGTGCCGTCAAGTCCAACTCATAGTGACCCTATGTACAGCAGATGGAAATACTTCCCAATTCTTTGCCAGGCATATGATCTTATTTATGTTTAAACCCATTGTTTCAGACACTGTGTCAATCTATCTGGTGGAGGGTTTTCCTCTTTTGCGCTGTTCTGCCACTCTCCCAAACATGATGTCTTTCTCTAGGGATTGATCTCTCTTGAGTACATGTCCAAAATATGTAAGACACACTCTGGCCATTCTTGCTTCCAAGGAGCACTCTGGTTGCACTTCTTCTAGGACAGATCTGTTGGTTCTCTTGGCAGTCCATGGTATATTCAATAATCATCTCCAACATCATAATTCAAAAGCATCAATTCTTTTCCTGTCTCCCTTGTTCAATGTCCAGCTTTCACAACCATATGATGCAACTGAAAATACCATGGCATGAGTCAGATGCTCCTTCTTCTTCAGTGTGACATCTTTGCTTTTCAACACTAAACAGATCTTTTGCCACAGCTTTTCCTAGAGCTACACATCTTTTGATATAACATATATATAAGTGGAATCCCAGAGGGGAAGAGAAAGAAACTGGTAACAGATGCACTATAAAAACAGTGATCAGGAGTTTCCCAAATCAAAGATATCATGCCACAAATACATGAAAAATTGTGAATATCAAGAAATGATTCTGAAAATTTAGACATATTGGAAAAAATTCCTATGAGATAAAAATTTACCAAGTATCACAAAAGAACAGGGAAAATTTACATTATCTGAACTTTATGAAAAATGCTACAATTCCCCAAATAGAGAACTCTAGTCTTTGATTCATTAATATATTGCTGAAAATGGTTGAAAGAGTATGCGTAAAAACATACTTCTTATAAATATATGATGAGAAATATACCAGATCCTAATATCAATATAACATAAAGATTATGAAGCCCAAATGAAAAGACATTTAATTACCTAACACATCCATAAATAGTTCCCAATGTAAATGAGAAGAGAATATATGATTGCAATGCTATTCCATCATACTGGGCAAACAAGATCAGATTGTTTAAATATAAGGTTGGAACAACAGTTTAGTAATAAGGAAAAATAAAACTAGATACATACCTAATTTTTTATATAAAATTCCATAAATGTGTGGCATTTTTTGATAAAGTTCAAGGAAGCAGGATCTTCATAATCAGGACTATAATCTGAGTCCCATAGATAGTGAAAATAATAAATTTGATGACATAAAAATCAAAATTATCATATAACCCTAAGTCAGTAAACAAAAAACAAAATAGCAAAGCACAGCTTTACACTGAAGTAATCCAGGTATACTTCAGGTCTTATTTTTATATTCTCAAGTGAGATATTCCTCTATCTTTCCCTTCATTTTAATTAATTAATTAATTAATTTTTAAGAAAGGAGCTTTATTGCCTTCAAGGGGGAAGGTATGTGATTGTGACAGGTCACTCTGGCCTCCACTGGATGCTAACCCAGGGACAGCAGAGCTCTCAGCAGAGACATCTCTATGCACACACACCCAGAGAGAATCCCCTGGGCTTCAGCTCTGAGAAGGAGAGAACCTGGTGGGACCTGAGAAACCTGAGCATCCTTTGCTTGGGTGGCCGAGGATGCTGGCATCAAACTCTGGTCAGGAGGAATTAGTTATTTGAGTAAGGCTTCCGGAAGTAGACTCTGAGGACAGTGCTCTCAATGCTGTCCAGGCACCCAGGCCAAAGGTCCCACCACATAGCACCTTCTTCAGGAGATCTGAGGGCAGGTGTTCTTAGTCAATATCATGAATCACAATACAGGAAAAGGTCAAAGGGTTCCAGTGTGAAGTTTAAATAAGAAAAGTCCTGGAAGGTGAGTACATTAATGGCTGAGACAAAAGTGGGCTCAACAAAAGTGGGACAGAATGATGCTGACAATTCATAGTCAAGGTAAAGAAATTACTGAGAAAGCCAACCAGTGTGGGCTTGCCAAATTCCAGGGGCTTCAGGGTGAACACCTCAGCTACAGAGAAATCTCTAAACAGTGATTTTCTCATTAAATTGTGAGTCTACTGTCTCCATCATTACTTAACAGAACCTCTGTCAAAATGGTAGTGACATCTCCTTGGTCCTGAGCCCACCCAGAAAATTTAAGCAGGTAAGGCACTTGGGTGTTCTGGAAGAAGTCAAAGGAGAAAATCAGGGACTCCCATTCAGGCAGAACATCCATCATGTGCTGGAATGAGAGGTTTTTCAGGTCATCCCACCATGCTGGAGTAGCTGCTTCAATTCCCACCATGTGAGTCTTTCAAAGTTACCTCTTCAGCTCAGGTCTTGCTCTGAGATCCATACTCTCCATGGACCCAACTGCCATGGTCACCTCCACTTAGGCATTGTACAACAGCAGTCCTCCAAATGAGTTCTCCACAAAATAACAAGTGTTCACTTCTGGAGGCTAGGAGGTCCAAGACCATGGGGCTGGCATCTGCTCAGCATCTGGGGAGGGCCTTCCTGCTTCAGCACGACAGGATGAAGGAGGCCACATGGAAGACACAGTCTATCTTTGCTTTTAAATAGGAGGGTTTTGGTTAATACATTTGAAGAAAAACCTACATAACAAGTAAATTCAGCTGCCCTATGAATGAGTTTTGAAACTTTCCAAACTATATATTCTAATCTCTCCATTGATAATCTAATCTCAAATGACCCCTAGGACCCCTAGGCTTATGAAAAGCCATTTTGAGTACAGATGCACATGTACAGAGGTAAGAATGGCTTTCTAGTCATAATGATAAGCAACATCCATCCACTGAAGCCTCGCTCTTCACAGCATTAATAGGGGAATGTGAGGAAAGGTGTGTGGGATGCTTTTCATTGCACTTAGTAGAAAAATATATAACAAAAAATTTCAGTAAAACTCACCTGACCTTCCTATTGAATCACTGAATGAACAAACATAAATCAAGGCTGACAAGGTTGAGTCTCTCTCCTCAAAGCTTTGAAAATAATAATATATCATCCTCTAACAATATAACATCCATCCTCTCCCACGTTCTCTCTCATCTTGTTGGCAAAGGTCCCTCTATTCAAAAACAAACCTTCATTATACCAGTTGAATGCAATTCTCATGCCAGGAAAAGAGTATCAGATTCATATTAAAGAGAAGATTGTTTTATACAAGGACTTGCCAGGAAAACTTACAGATGAATTATGTTGAAGCTCCCTGTGCTCTGTTAATGAAAATTCAAGTATGTAGCCAGATGTTTTATTGGGGAAGGGAATCAAGAGAAATATAGACTGTTCTGCCACTCAACTGAATACTGAAGCTGAAATTAGAGTCATTCATGAATGAACCTAATTGCATAGAATATTTATCTTTGAGGGAAAAAAAGATAGGAAGAAACTCCTCTCTCCCTCTATATCATCCTTTTCCTTCTTAAAATAAAAACCAGACTTTTCTTGTAAGAATTTGGAACATCTTGTTTCTGTGGGAGAAACAAGTAAAACTAGTATTTTCCTGATATCTCTTCTACTCCTTTACTAACAGAATTTTAATTTTATTTAGGATGGCAACATATCAACTTAAATTAAAAAACAACATCTACCCAAGTGAAAAGCTATTCTCTTTTGAAACAAGATGTGTTCATGTGAACCAATCACGACTAATGACATGTAATGAGATGTAGGTGGAAGGCACTGGAAGGTGCTTCTCAAACAGCTTTTCTTTCTTCCCTCCCTTCCTTCCTTCCTTCCTCCCTTTCTTTCCTTCCTTCTTCCCTCCCTCCCTCCTTCCCTTCCTACCTTCCTCCCTCCCTCCTTCCCTTTATCTAGGAAGGTAGACATAATGTTGGATATGAAGAAGTCATCTCATGAGGATGTAGCAAGAAGCAAAAGCTAAAGATAGCCAGCTGAATGCAAAGGTGTTTGTTTTAGGTGCTGTGGAGTTGGTATCTGACTCATAGAGACCCTCATAGGGTTTTCAATGGCTGATTGTTTCGGGATTGCCTTGGGAGTGGAGTGCCAGGTCCTTCTCCCATTTTTTCAGTGCTGGGAATTGAACTCAGGACCTCAGAGACTGCAGCACAGTGCTCTACCAACTGAGCTAAATCCCAGCCCATAAGATTGTAGTGATGCAAAATTGCTTTGACACAATGATGAGCATGTTACCTCAAGACTTCTTAAATGTTTACCAAAATTAAAAAAAAGTTTTAGAAAGAGAACAAATACATTACTTTTAGTCAAAAGCAATGCTAACTCTGCCACATGAGCTATGTTTTATTTCATTTTATCCTCACAATGTTAACTATTATCATTGTGTAGTATTGAAATATTGTATTATTTTACTCAGTTTGGAGGAGCCTGGAGGTTAGAGGCTTACGTACTTCTCAAAGTAAACTGCAGAAGTAGAATTCCAACAGACTGCACTCAGTGCATGAACCATGGACATTTCCGTTGTGTAGTATTGTCTCTGACATCCTGTCCAACATGATGAGAAGTAAAGTTCTGGAAATGACCAAGTGCTGTGATCTGAGGAATCTCTGACCGTAACAGCTCTCCCTCTTCCTATAAAAGTAGCTGCATTGAACCATGGGCTGCAAAGATTTTTGATTTAGTGGGGTCTTGCAATTTAGGTGCCATTTCATGCACCATTTACCCAAAAATATTTGCATTTTGGATCATTTTGAGCTAATAGGCTAAGCACTCCAAGTCTCTTGGGTTAATACTCTTCTGGAATGTAAGTCCCCATGCCAATTTAGTAGGTGTTGTTTTGCTTAGTTCATGGTCCTCTGATGAGCTATTTGCAGAAGCCACAGGTGTGTAAAATTAATTTCAGTACAAAGTGGTGACTTCTATAGAGGTAGCAAGAACAGTTGCTATAGGAGTGTAACATGGGTTTCCTGGTCTAGCAGGGCTTTGCAGGAAAGGCTTCCTTGAATGAGGTAACTCTTGATGGTGGTGATGCACTTTTGCTATGGGATTTATTTTTTCTAATATACATCTCTTCATTTCTCTTCTTAAAAATTATTTTTGGCTTGATTTGGCCTGGTCAGGAACAACCCTTTAACCTAATGAATCTAACTTTTCTAGAAATGAAAGTTCTTTGCTCTATAACATCAATGTGTTTTTACAACATCTTACTTATCCCAAATCTGAAAAAAAAAATCGACTGATATGGCTTCTTCACATATTTGTTTGAGCCATTGAAGGAACAATCAATCCCTTCACTGTTTGGGACTTCCTTGGAAGTACTACCATGAGTCAGGTGCGGAAAGAAGTGTACAGGGATCTGATCCACCTGTTTCAGTGCCAGTGCAAATGAGGAGGGTCTGTGTGCCTAAGGGAAGACCTGAATTCAAATGTCTCTGCCATGGTAGTGCAGCAAAGAGACCAAAGTAGAGACAGGCAGCTGGGTGACGCCCTCCCCACCTTGACCAATGGAGGAAGAAACAGAGAATGGCATCAGGCTATTAGGAAATGTATGAGTTGGTAGAATACATTTTCATGACCTCTACAACAAGCATAGGGGAGAGGAACCAATTGTTAAGGAATATTGCTCAGGGGAGAAGATGTAGGAGAAAAAGTAGCAATTTTATAGGTCTAGCATTGATTATATAAAATGTATTGAGTTACTTATGGAGGAAAATGTGTCCTATGTAGTTATATATGCCTGAAATTTCTCTTTATGTTTGATGACTATAAATAGAAAATACTAATTTGGCAATATAAAATATTATGATGTAGTAAGTTAAATAAAGACAGGTGAGTTACAGTTGAGGGGGCTGCTTACTACTTTATTTATAACAACAACAACAACAACAACAAAAACTAGATGTCTACTCCTTTCTAAACCTATGAGAAAATAACAACTGTATTATGATGAGTCTGCAGCCATAGAGCTCTGGCATATTATCCTGTCAGATTTTGGAAGGTAAACAAGGTTGGCCTGGATAGTCCTTAGAATGGAGACCACCTGGGAATACCAGGTGCTGCAGGCTAGGGAGAAAGACCTGGCAATCTACTTCTGAAATAACCTGCCATTGAAAACCCTACAAATAGCAGAGAAGCACTGACAATAGTGCAGGGGCATGGTACAGTGTTGGGGAGTGTTTCATTCTATTGCACACAGGGTCGCTATGAGTCAGACTGGGTTCAATAGCAACTAACAACAACAGCAACAATATATGGTGAGGATTTCATGACAGAATTGTGCAAAACGTTGTATTGACTATTCTAAGTCCTTTGTCTCTCCATAAAAGTGTTAGGATTAGTTTGTTGAAACCATCTGGAATTTTATATGGGATAGTATTGAATCTGTAAATCAAGGTGGGAGGAATTGACACATTGACAATATGTTGTTGTTAGGTTCCATCAAGTCTGATCTGACTCAGTTGCCCTATATATAACAGAACAAAACACTCCCTGACACTGTGCCATGTCCAGCACTGTTAGTGCTTCTCTGCTGTTCATAGGGTTTTCAGTGTCTGATTGTTTCCCTTCTCCTAAGCTTACAACACCTGATATTTCCAGGTGGTCTCCCATCCAAGGACTAACTAGACTCTACCCAGTTTAGCTTCTGAGATCTGATGAGATTAGTTGCCAGAGTGGTGTTGCTGCAGGCCTTGTCAATGTAGAGTCTTTTTAGTCATAAGCATTAGACATCTCTCATTTATTTAATTTTTTTTTTAAATTTTTCCTCATATAGATCTTGTCCAGGTGTTCATGGTTTTTTTTAGATTTTTTTTAACCAAGCATATTTTTGATGTGTTAATATAAATGACACAGTGTTTTAATTTCAAATCCCCCAGCCAGGCATGGTGGTGCATGCCTGTAATCCCATCAACTCAGGAAGCAAAGGCAGGAGGACCATAAATTCAAGGGCAGAGGCAGTCTGCATGACTTAGTGAAATCCTGACTCAAAATAAAACAAATAAAAAATTTAAATAGTCTGGAGGTGCAGCCCAATGGTAGAGCACTTGTAAAGTATGTTTGAGGCCCTGTGTTCAACCCCCAAGTACTATAAATAATAATAAAAATTTCAGATCACTTTGTTTATTGGTGATATGCAGGAAAGTGACTGATTTAGTATACTAACTTCATATCCTGAAATCTTTTTAGAATAATTTCTTATTAGTTTGAGGAAAGAAAAAAGGAAGGAAAGGGAGAGAGGGAGAGAAGAAAAGGAAGAAGAAGAGGAGGAAGAGGAGAAGGGGAGAAAGAGAAAGGCAGGAGAAGGAGAAGAAGGACGAAGAAGAAGGAGAAGAAGGAGAAGAAGGAGAGGAGAAGGAAGAGGAGGAAGAAGAAGGTGGAGAAGGAGAAGGGGAAGAGGAAAAAGAAGGGGAAGAAGAAGAAGAAGAAGAAGAAGAAGAAGAAGAAGAAGAAGAAGAAGAGGAGGAGGAGGAGGAGGAGGAGGAGGAGGAGGAAGAGGAGAAAAAGAAGAGGGAGAAGGAAGAGGAAGGAGGAAGGAAAAGTGAAGGAGAGGAGAAGTAGAGGAAGAAGAGGAAAGAGAGGAAGAGGAAGAGGCAAGGAGAAGGAGAAGGAAGAAGGTGAAGGAGTAGAAGAACAAAGAGGGCAGTAACAATGAGGTCCAGGCCAGCTTGAGCTAGAAAGAAAGATGCTGTCTCTTTAAATGCCCTTTTGAGAGTGCCAAACATGGTTGAGTAGATTTATTAATCTGATAGTATATATCAGGTTATTCTTTTAAGCTCTGGAGATATGTTGTTGTTGTTGTTAGGTGCCAGCAAGTCTGGTCTGATGCATAGTGACAGAACGAAACACTCTCCAACATTGTGACATGTCCAGCACTAGGTCAGTGCTTCTCTGCTATTCATAGGGTTTTCAATGGCAGACTGTTTCAAGAGTAAATTACGAGGTTCTTCTTCAAAGCCTACAGCACCAGGTATTTCCACAGTCTCCCATCCAAAGACTAACCAGGCTCTAGCCTGCTTAGCTTCCAATATCAGGTGGGATTGGACACCAAGGTGGTATATAGCAATAATAAAATCCTTGTCACCACTGTTAGGGAATGTTATTGGTGAAGGAGATGGACAATAAGTAAGTAAATATGAATATAAGATAGTGATAACTTCCACAAAGATACATATTACACAATGGGAGAGGAGAGAAAGAGGCAGTGACACTTTAGATGCCATGGTCATAGAAGCCTCTCCAATGAAGCGATGTTTGAACAAAGAACTGAATAAAGGAAAAAACTGAAGCCTATAGACATGAATAGTGAGGGAAATTCATAGGAAAAAAGAACCAGGGGTGAAAAAGAAAATATAGGGAAGAAACTATAAGAAGTCTGCTGTGTGTGGAACAGAGTGAATGAAGATGTGTGGCATGAAATGGAGTCAGAGAGCAGTGAGGGGCCAGACCTTAAAATACCATCATTAGGACTTTCAGGTGTTCCACTGAGTGAAATAGTAGCTATCAGAGAATATAGACATTTGTTATAAAGCATCCATTATAAAATATCCATTATTGTGCAACAAAATAATTGTTGTTAGGTGCCCCCAAGTTGTGTCTGACTCAAAGCGACCCTTATAGGGTTTTCAATGGCTGATTGTTTTGGGATTGCCTCAGGAGTGGGTTGCGATATCCTTCTCCCACTTTTGTTGTGCTGGGAATTGAATTTGGGACCTCAGAGACTGCAGAGTGGCACTCTACCAACTGAGCTAAATCCCAGCCCCAACAAAATAATAGATGTTCTGAATTAGATGTAAGTTGCTATTGTTGTTATTGTTAGGTGCCATTGAGTCAGGTCTGACTCACAGTGACCCTATGTACACAAGCTCCGATTCTTTGCCAGGTACGTGATCTTTTTTATCCTTAAGCCCATTGTTGCAGTTACTGTGTGAATCCATCTAGTTGAGGGACTTCTTTTTCTTTGTTGACCTGCCACTTTCCCAAACATGATGTCCTTCTCTGGGGACTGGTCCCTCCTGGCATGTCCAAAATCCATCAGGTGCAGTCTAGCCATCCTAGCTGCCAAGAAGCACTTCTAGGATTGATCTGTTGGTTCTTTTGACAGTCCATGATATATTCAATATTTATCTCCAGCACCAAAATTCACAAGCATCAATTCTTCTGTCTCTCTAATTCAATGCCCAGCATTCACAATCACATGATATGACTGAAAATACAATGACATGAGTCAGGCGCACCTTGGTATTCATTGTAACATCTTTACTTCTCAACACTTTAAAGAGGTATTTTTCAACAGCTTTTCCCAATGCAAAGTGTCTTTTGATTTCTTGACTGCTGCTTCCATGGCTGTTGATTGTAGAAGCAAGTAAAGCAAAATGTTGGACAACCTTAATCTTTTCTCCATTTATCATGAAATTGCTTAATGTCCCATTTGTAAGGAATTTTGTTTTGTTGATGTTGAGTCACAATCAATACTGAAGGCTGTGTTCTTTGATTTTCATCAGTAAATAATTCAAATCATCTTCACTTTCAGCAAATGGAGTTGTGTCATCTGCATAAAGTAGGTTGTTAATGAGCCTTCCTCCAGTCACGATGCCACGTTCTTCTTCATAAAGTCCAGATTCTCAGATTATTTGTTCAAGATAGAGATTGAAGAAATACAGGAAAAAGGTACAGCTCTTACGCACATGTTTCTTGACTTTAAACCAGGCAGTGTTTCTTTATTCTGTTCGAAAAACCCCTCCGGGTCCATGTATAAATTCCTCATGAATAGAATTAAGTGCTCTGGTAATCCCATTCTTTGCAATGTTATCTGTAATTTACTAGGATCCACACAGTCAAATGTCTTTGCCTAGTAAACAGAATACAGATTGACATATGTTGTGTATTCTCTGCTTTCAATTAATATCTGACATCAGTGATGAAGTCCATACTTCCATGCTTTCTTCTGAATCTGGCTTGATTTTCCAGCAGTTCCCTGTCTATGTACTGCTACAGTTGCTTTTGAGTCATCTTTAGTAAAATTTTGCTTGGGGGTGATATTAATGATGGCATTCCATAATTTCCATATTTGGTTGGATCCCCTTTCTTGGAAATAGGCACAAATACAAATTTCTACCAGTCAGTTAGCCAGGTAGTTGTTTTCCAAATGTTTTGGCATAAATAGGTGACCACCTCCAGTGCTGCATCTGTTTGCTGAAACATCTCTACTGGTATTCCACCAATTCCTGGAACTTATATTTTGCCAATTCCTTCAAAGCAGTTTCCACTTCATCCTTCTGTACTACTGGTTCCTGATAATATGCAACCTCTTGAAATGGTTGGTCATCTACCAAATTCTTTTTGGCATAATGACTCTGTGTATTCTTTCCTCCTTTAGATATTTCTGATGTCGTTTCATATTGTCCCTATAGAATCCTTCACTATTGTCACTTGAGACTTGAAATTTTCTTTAATTCTGTAAGTTTGAGAAAAACAGAACACATTCTTCTCTTTTGGTTTTCTATCTCCAGCTCTTTGCCAGTGTCACTATAATATTTGGCTTTGCCTTCTTGAGTTACCCTTTGAAATCTTCTGTTTAGTTCTTTAACTTCATCATGTATTCCTTTTACTTTAAGTGCTCCACATTCCAAAGCAAGTATCAGAGTCTGTTTTGGCATGTATTTTTGTCTTTTTTCTCTCTCTCTCTCTCTCTCTCTCTTTCTCTCTCTCTCTCTCTGTCTTTTTAATAACCTTTTGCTTTCCTCATGAGTGATGTCTTATATGTCATGACACAGCTCATCTGGTCTTCGATTATTAGTTTCTAATCCATCAAATCTGTTCTTGAGGTGGTCTCTGAGCTCAGGTGGGATATACTCAAGGTCGTACTTTGGCTTTCATAAACTTGTTCTAATTTTCCTCATTTTCAGTTAGAACCTGCGTATGACCAATTGATGGTCTGATCCACAATCAGCACCTTGTTTCACTCTGATTTTTAATATTGAATTTTTCTATCATCTCGTTCCACAAACATAGTTAATGTGGTTCCTGTATGTCCCATCTGGTGAGTTCCATGTGTATAATCACCATTTATATTGGTGAAAAAATGTATTTGCAGTGAAAAAGTCATTGGTCTGACAAAATGCTATCATGTAATCTCCAGCGTCATTTCTCTCACAAAGGCCATATTTTCTTACTACTGAGCCTTCTTTGTTTCCAACTTTTGCATTCCAGTCACCAGTAATTATCATTATATCCTGATTGCCTGTTCCATCTATTTCAGATTATAGGAGTTGGTAAAAATCTCCCTATCTTCATTTGTGGTCTTAATGGTGGGTGCATAAATTTGAATAATAGTCATATTAACTGACCTTCCTTGTAGGCATATGAATATTATTCTATCACTGACAACATTGTACTTCAGGACAGATCTTGAGATGCTTTTTTGTTGATAAATGCATCCCTACTTCTCTTTAATCTATCATTCCTGACATAACAGACAATATGATTATCTGATTCAGAATGCCCTATGCCAGTCCATTTTAGCTCACTGATGCCTGTAATGTCAATGTTTATGCTCTCCATTTCCCTTTTGATGATTTCTAATTTCCCTAGATTCATACTACATACATTCCACATTCCAATTACTAATGGATGTTCCCTCTCATCTTGAGTCATGCTGCCTCAGCAAATGGAGATCCCTGGGGCTTTACTACATTTCTGTTATTAAGGTAGACCCTACTTTGAGGAGGCAGCTCTTCCCCAGTCATCTTTTGAGTGCCTTCCAACCTGGAGGATTCATTTTCTGGCACTATATCTGACAGTGTTTCTCTGCTATTCATAGGGTTTTTAATGGCTATTTGTTTTGGGAGTGGGTTAGCCATATCCTTCTCTCTAGTGTGTCTTAGTCTGGAAGCTCAGCTGAAACCTGTGCACCATGGATGATCCTGCTGATAGTTGTAATACTGGTGGCCTAGCTTTCAGCATCACAGCAACACACAACCCTCCCAAGTATGGAAAATGACAAACATGTGGGGGAGATGTAAGTCGTGCATATTATGCTCTATCACTCTTTTGTCAGACAGAGTATTTAATCTTCTTGGTCATTGTCCTCAGGTCTGTCCTTAGCCTTCTAGAAATTTGGTTACTAGAATTAATTCTAGTATTCATGTCCACTCATCTCTTTTAATTTACATTATTCACATCAGTACAAGGCAGCTCACTTTCCTACTTTTGTAGGCATTTCTGTATTCTTCTTGAGAAAACCATTCTCCTTAGGTTGAACTGACTTAAGTTCAATGGTTTGGAGGAAACAGGCCTGCTGGCATTGAGCACCTCTGCTCTACTTAGCTGTGTGCAGGAATACAACACCCCCTATCACAACCCAAGAACATTCTACTCTCTCCCAGCACAGCCAACTAGTTCTCAATTCCAAACTAAGTTCCCTAAGTGATATGTGTGTAATATCAGTTACACCAAGGGAGCTCTCCTGATCATATGACCTTTCCCCAGTCTCAGAAAATTATAAACTTGATGTTTTCTGAGAAACATGCCCAATAAATCCAAATTCCAGGTTTATTAACTATGACCAATCCTAGTGGGGTGGGGTTTAGCTGAGTTGGTAGAGAGCTGCTCTGCACTACCTGAGGACTCAGCTTCAATCCCCAGCACTACAAAAATGGGAGAAGAATGTGGCAATCCATTCCTGAAGCAATCCTGAAATGCTCAGCCACTGAAAACACTATGAGGGTCACTGTGAGTAGGACTCAATTCAGTGGCACCTAACAACAACAACAACAGTCCTAGTACATTGAGAATATTCTGCTAAGAGCATGCCATAGATGAAGATAGTTTTTAAGTGAATACTGTCAAAAGTCAAATTACTATGTTTATGAGGAAATTTGTCCAGGTTATTTATTTCTCTCTTTTTCTTACTTTCTCCCTCAAAACAGCAAGGATAAATTTCATACCTGATGACATTTTTCCTATCAGAACAAACCAAACCACTATTTTCTCATATTAAAATGGAGGAAGAAAGCCCTGTAGAAAGATGTGCAGCCTCTTGAAGCTAGAGAGTGAGTAAACTGCTTTTACCCTAGGGCATACAGGAAAGGCCTCAGATCTGAGGCATTGAGAGTTAGCCCAGTGAGATTCAATTCAGACTTCCAACTACAGAAATTTAAGATAAATTTGTGTTGTTTTAAGCTGCCAAGTTTGTGGTAATTTGTTAGGGCTTTAATAGGAAATGAATACAGTCAAGTTGAGAAATGAAACTAAATCATCAGAGGCAGAGTAGGGAAAATTGAAGGAAAACATGTAGAGTTGGAATAGAAGCGAAGTTTCAAAGACTTTCATATGAAAGACAGATTTGATAGATCTGCCTGTCTTTGGCCTCAAGAGGTAGCATTTGGACCAATGAATGAATTCAAGGAAAGTTAACTAAATATGATACACACAAAGCAAAAATGTAATATTTCGACATCTTCAAACATGTGGGTTTCTGAAGATGATAACGAATTCTCCACTTATTAGAGGTTCAAATAAAAACTAATAGTTTGCCCAGGCAGAATTTGAAGACATGTGTGGGTGATGAGGTAAAATGTTATGTACTCATGAAATCCAGAGAGAGAGAGAGAAAGGACTTCTAGAGTAGGAGCTTAAATACCTAGAGTGGAAAGATGCAGTCTGAAAACCCTTACTGGATCCACTGGATTAAATCATAATAGGCAAAGAAACTTCTATCCTTTAAATGTGGTCTGTTATTAAAAATTTCAAGTAATCTAGGCTGGGAGTGGTGGTGCACACCTGTAATCCTGGCAATTTGGGAAGTGGAGGCAGAGGGATCATAGGCTCGAGGCCAGAAGCAGCCTGAATAATTTAGTAAGACCCTGTCTCAAAATAAAATGTGAAAAAATGGGATGGGGTGCAGCTCAGTTGTAGAGCACTTGCAAAGCATCTGTGATGCCCTGGGTTCAACCCCCAGTAATACATACAAACACACACAAAAGAATTCCAAATAATCTAAATTAGCTTGAAACTAAAATCATAGACCTTGAAATATACACTCACAGAGGAATTGATACTATAGTCTAGTTAAAAGTTGTGCCACTATTATACCTGACAAAGGTCAAAGATGAAACTGCTTTCAACAGTTCCATTATCCCACTTAGTATGCTTAGCACTATGTGTGGCATTGCAGTTTAAACCCCCTGGGCCTTCCCTTTTATTTGCTTGGAAATACACTTTAAATAGAAAGATAATGTAAATTGGTGCAGCCACTGTGGAAATCAATATGGAGGTATCTCAAAAAACTAAAAATAGATCTACCATATGACCCAGCTATAACACTATTGGGAATTTACCCAAAGGGAGATGGGTCATCATACCACAGAGACACCTGCATCTCCATGTTCAATGCAGCGCTTTTCACAATAGCAAGGATATGGAATCAACCAAAGTGCCCTTCAACAGAAGAATGGATAAAACAAACTATGGTATATATACACAATGGAATACTACTCAGCAATCAAGAAAAATGAAATAAGGTCATTAGCAGCAAAATGGATGGAATTAGAGAAAATTATTTTGAGTGAATGAACACGAGCTCAGAAAGAGAAACAACACATGTTCTCACTCATATGAGGGAGCTAATTCAAAATTACAAGAAGGAAAATTCCTATTCAAAGGTCTGATCATAATAAAAGGGGGGGAGATAAGAGTGATGTCAATATAAATGGACTAGAAATAGCATATAATTGTTCTAACAAGATAAAAACACAGACCACTAAAGGAAAAGTTTCTATCTTAAACAGAACTGGAACCCAAGGATATATAGAAAAATACTACTAAGTAAAAGATAGAGAAGACTTAGATGGGAAACTTAGATGGGAAGGGTGGGAGGGGGGAAGCATAGGGGAGGGTAAGGGGTATCCTATATGAATAATGTTTATCAAAATGCATATATGGAAATGTCACAATGAAAAGCATGTCAAAATGAAACACATTAAGATGTACATTTAAAACTTCTAATAAAAAAAAAGGAAAGATAATGTACTAAGTGTTTAGCAGAGAGAAGGGCCTGGCAATCCACTCCCAAGGCAATCCCGAAACAGTCAGCCATTGAAAACCCTATGAGGGTCGCTATGAGTCGGATACCGACTCGAGGGCACCTAACAACAACAACAACAATGTTGTATTGCCTGCAGCTGTACCACCATGGCACCCAATCCCGTCAGATCTTGGAAGCTAAGCAGGGTCAGGCCTGGTTAGTATTTGGATGTGAAACTGCCTGGGAACACCAGGAGACCATTTGCGTGCTGTGGGTTTGGGAAAAGAACCAGGCAACCCACTCCCAAAAACCAATCAGCCATTGAAAACCCTATGAATAGCAGAGAAGCACTAACAATAGTGTTTCGTCTGTTGTGTGTAGGCTGCTATGAGTCAGATACTGACTCGATGGCACCTAACAACAACAATGTTGTATTACGCTTTGACTTTAGACAAAATTTTATTTACAGAACAATTAATCAGATTTCACTATTAATGTGGATGATAAGTAACTTCCTGTATCATAATTTAGTTACAAGTATTTGTAAAACAACTCAGATAGGGATTGTTTAATAGTTGTTAAGAAGTGGGCTAGGGAGTGAGGAAGATAGAAAAGAACTAGAAGACAAGAATCCCAACCTAAAACGTTTAACTTACGTCAGGACAAAAGAAATGTCCACAGGACATTACAAATAAGTTTTTTCTGTGTGTCAACATTATGTAGTGATATGATGGTGTGCAGCTAAATCGTATGGTACAAACAATAATAATATATACTATTTTAAAATAGGCAACGTAGTTGCAGAAGAAATTAATTGTAGAGATATCACCTTTGGCTTCTTGGGTAAAATCACACCAAAGACAGCTCTTCATTTAACTTACTGCCCTTACTTCCTCTTTATTACACTAATAAGCAACAATTCAAGGTGGTCAGTAGTTGAAATATCTCCTCTAGCTGCTTTATTCTAGTATTTTACCTCAAATAGGGCTCTGGTAGTGGCCTTTTCAGCAATTTACTTAAGCTGGTAGTTGTTAGAATTAGTTGCCATTAAGCAACTCAGTTCTACACATTGTACTTTCATTTTTTATTTACTCAGGACCTAAGTTAGTTGTTTTGGAGAATGGATGAGTTCACCAACAGAAGAAGGAGGTATTGGTGGCATGAGACACTGTGATTCCACCGTGGCTCACATATGCTCTGCTTCTGTCTAAATCTATACAGCATGCAATCTGATTTTTCCATATGCCTTTAAATCCAGGGAAGGTGTGGTTAAAAGATGAAAAGAGGGTAGCTAAATGAGGCTTCTGCTAAATTACAGCTCAGGCATATTAACTGGTGACTCATAGAAGAGGCTATTAGTTACTCGATTGCATATATCACAATATATCACAAGAAAAAGTGAGAGAAAAAGTGAATATATCACAAGAAAAAGTGATTGCATATATCACAATATATCACAAGAAAAAGTAAGTGGAATGTTTTTAAAGAAATTGACTTCATAAATCTGAAGAATCTGGAGATGCAATTTTTCTTTCTTCCTCCTTCTCCTCCTTTCTTTCTCTCTGTCTCTCTGTCTCTCTGTCTGTCTCTCCCTCTCTCCCTCCCTCCTTCCTCTCTCTCCTTTCTTTCTTTCATTTGACATCTCACTACATATCCCAGGCTGGTCTCAAATTCATGATCTTCCTAACTTTTCCCAATTGCTAGTATTATCAACATGCACCATCATACCCAAGCAACAGCCTCTTTTAAAAACTGAAATTATTCTCCCTCTTCATTCATAGGGATCCAGTTATTATGAAGAAGAAGAAAAGAAAAAATTAAAAAAATTTCAATAAACAACTCTGTTTGTATATCTTTACTTCCAATATATAGATGCTGAAATTGAAATTAATTGCACTCAGTGATAACCTTGATGAAAAACAGGGGTCAATTCAGCTCACTAAAATGAGACCCTCATAATTACTAAAATGAGACCCTCATAATTGATTATAAGTACCTATATTAGAGCTTTTCTCCCAATAATTGTCTCTCCACAAATATTAGAAAATAGTGGAAACATCTTTTGAGCAATTTAATCACAATGGTATTAAATACTTGATTATGAGGAGAATTTAATCAAAGAATATTAAACTCACTGGATAGTTACATAGAAAGCTGAGACTTGAACTTAACATATGTTTATAATTGCTATTCTGTATAGCCTTTTCATTTCAAATATAATTACTTCCCATTTGTATAATTATTCCATAACTATTTCACATTCAGAATGCTTATTGTATATTGAATTTGTGTCTTGTGCCATGATATGTATAAGAGGGCTGACTAGGAGGGATCAGGATCAGAACTCTCTTGGATATTAGGGGTCACACAGATAGTTTGTGGTATAAGAGTCAGATAACTACATTGGGGGTCACCAGGGAGTTAGGAAGTTGGGGAAAGAAGCAGATTTCAAGCACTATAATGAAAAGCCCAAATTGTTTGTCATTCCTGGCCAAATTAAAAATAAGTCAGAAGCAAGTCAATTTGTAACTAACTGAAAAGGTAAAAAAACTAATGCTAGCTTTTCATGACATGATTAAAATCCACAAGCAATTTATATCTAACCACAAGGTTAAAGATGAAACAGTGGCAGAACAGCTTTTAACTGATTGCAAAGCTAAAAGGTAAACTGATGACAATAAAAGGTGGGTAGATATTTCCTCCTATCTAAAACATACGCACTGAGTTTTGTGTCACAGGAAAAAAGCTTTTAACTGAGCATAAAGTTAAATCAATGGTAGTAAAATGCAATTAAATATTTCTTCTTGGTTGTCCCAAAAGGGTGGAGTGGTCAGCTCACATCTCCCTGTGTGGGATGTGATTTTTATACTCACTTCAATAAAAACTACAATAGGTCAAGACCTGGGGCATCCTGTTCTTTGTTCTCTCCTGTGCCTGCCTCTGTAAGGTATACTACCATTTTGCTATAATGTTGTGGGATAAATGAGTCTGGGGAGACCAGAGGTAAATTCAGGAAAGTTTATTTAAGTTCAGGAAAGTTTATTTATGGGTTTGGGGGAGGAGAGGAGGGCTCACAGAAGCAAAACAAGGCTGGGATCTGCACAAAGAAACAAAACAAAAAAACAAAACAACAACAAAAAAAAACAAAAAAAGAAAAAAAAAGAAAAGAAAGAAAAGCATGATTATAGAAGCAGAAAAGGGGCAGGAAATCACCTAGCAGCAACCTACATGGGGAAATAAGGGGGAGACGTGAATTCCTCTAAAATGACAACAAAGAACCAGTTATTCTGCAGTTGTATCTAGTTAAAGCACAGATGGCTTATCATAAGAATACAGTGTTTGTAAATTCTCCTGCATGAAGCCATAATAATTCATACAAGTGTCCTTGGTAATAATTTAAGCAGGCATCATCCAAAAGCTCAGGAAGACAGGCAGGTCCTGAGCAAGCATTTGCTAGAGGCAGGGGAGGGGTGCTTTCTTCATCAGGTTCCCTTAAGGCCCTGCTTCATTTCCCCACTGTGATGCTTTTATAAACACATTTAAAGAAAAGCATTGTCATTATCTTGATATGGCCCCACATAAGTTGGTTCCTCATTTGTCAGGACCCAATATCTGCCAGAGCCATCAGTGGACTCTCCACAGAGATGCAATGCCATTCACAAACAAAGGTAGGAAACAGGGCAGTATAAGGCAGACTCTGACTATGGTTAGAACTACACCTATCCGTGTTTTAAAACCTCTAAAAGTTGAGAACCAACCTCCAAAAAGTGAGTCTGGGGACCACCCTTTTGAAGACTGAGCAGGGACATGAGCCAGATTTTGCATTTTGGCTGTCAGGTCTTTGATGATTTGTCTATTATCATCAATTTCTAAACAGAAATTAGTTAGATTGAATTTGCCACATACACCTCCCTCCTGGACTAGGAGATAGTCTGGTGCCAGTCTGTTTTGGTGAGTAGCATTTCTCATCTGAGTGCTCTGACATGCTAAGAGATTTAGGGCCTTAGTAGTGTCATTGGTTATAATCTCAAAGATGGCTTGTAACCTGATACTGCAGTTGATCATGTACATTTTGATGTGGTATCCCCGACTTCCATCCTCTGTCCAGGTCGCCGGACCATAATATTGGATTATTTTCTCAGGAGGTCATTTATCATCTTTTTAGCCTTCTGTTTTAACATGAACATCTCGTTTGTCTCTTTTCCTCATATACCAGATCCTCCAGAGTCTCCGAATTAGTGAGAGCAGGAATTTAGCTTGGCTCAGTGCCTGGGATGTGTTTACACAGTGCCTGAGTTTACTGCAGCTTTTTAGTAACCTCTATTTGAACTCATTTCCCGTTGTCCTTTAGGGCCTGTAGTTTTTGTTGTCATGACTTTAGATAGGGTGAGTTCATCGTAGATTTTTGTTTGTTCGTTTGTTTTTATAGCGGCTCTGTTTGGCTCTGCACCATAGTCTGTAAGTGTTCAGCTCTGTCCACAGCTTCAGACATCTTGGCTTCCAAGGCCAACCAGGTTTTCTCCATGCACCCCTGCCCCACTGGGCTTGTTCCAGCTGCTGTTTGTTTGCTCTTAGTCTTGGCCAAGAAACCAAGTCAGCAAATAGCTCTGTGTTGAGCCTTTACTCCTAGGCATTTTTTATTTAAGTGTCCTTTCTTTTGGCTCCCCAGAGGAGGGGCTCTTTTTTCTCTCCCCTTTATTACAGAAATATTTTGGAGTGAAGATTTACTAGTCCTTTTCATCTTAAGAATAAATACAACCAACACTGATCCAATATGGTCAAAATTTTTTAACATATGCTATTGCTTTTTTAAAGTTTATGTTTTGCAATTACTATAAAACAAGGCAAATAAAGTTCACATTTCCTCTAACATATTACAATTTATTACACACCCCCGAGTTGAGCTTTATGTGTTTCTTTTTATATTTTGGCACAACCAGACATTTTTATTTTAAGGTAAAACTATCTCTTTTCCAGGTCTTGATTAACATAGATCTTTGCTGTCACTTCCAGGAGTTGGGTGGCATTCATTCTCATAAATCCCTTTCGCTTTTGTAACTTCCTGCTGATATCTCTCTGTTTTTGTCTGTTTCTCCTTTTTTCTCTAATTCTTGCTTCTTCCAGTTTCTCTGTCAGTCTTTTGGTCTCTGTACATCATATTTACATACTCTGTCTCTTTTCTCTCCCTACTGATTTTCTCCTTGTATTTTCTCTTTTACTCTCAGGGTACTGGCTCCCTTCCTAAGGAGAAGCTTCTTTGATCTCAGGGACAGAGCCCCAGATGCCTTGTTATCAGAGCCTGGCCTTTCAGGAGCTATAATTAACCTCCACTGTTATTGTTGTTATGGTATGAGGGAGGAATTTTCTCCCTTGCATCGAGCAGTTTTTCTAGCTCCTTTTTGACTTTTTTTCAGGTTTCCTTTTTACTCTCAGTTTTACTGGAACTACCAAGGTCTTTCAATAAGCAGCTAAGCAGGGATGAAATAAGGAAGGTCTGGTTTGAACTACATTTAGCCAAGAATGTATGTACGGGAATTGGGTAGGGTGCCCAGGCTGTTCCCTGACCCTGATCACCACCCAATACACATGGCCAATTATTTCTCTATATTCCTTTGGCCAGTTACCCAACATTAAAGGAAGGCAATTCTATCTTATACAATTT
Source organism: Pedetes capensis (assembly GCA_007922755.1). NCBI lineage: Eukaryota > Metazoa > Chordata > Mammalia > Rodentia > Pedetidae > Pedetes > Pedetes capensis. The sequence goes on from VMDO01008978.1 coordinate 49,079, forward strand.
TCTCAGTTTCTGGGGTGTTAACTTTACTCTATAGTCCCTGTTGTAACCTTTCTTAACATTTCTTATCATGCATTCCAAAGGAGTAAGCTTAGATTTTTTACCACCCATGCCTACCTGATTCAGCATGCCTCACTTCTGTTGTTTACTTTCACTCCATTCCATTAGAGCTGCCCCCAAATCTGGCACCCCACAGATGCTAATTTAATGGGAGGGGGGGTCACTGCAAAGCCATATGTGGTCCCGGAAGAACTCTGGACCTTACACTCATACACCATTCATTCTAGCATTCACGTTTGAGTATCCTCCTCCCAATAGAAAGACAATTTAACACTCATACATCATTTATTTTGGCATTTATACCCAAGTCTTCCCTACCTGATGGGGAGATGGGGAGGTAATTCAACACTTATACACCATAGATTTCACCCTTCCAGTGGGGAAAATCAGTACTTCACCTCTCCTAGTAAGGGAAAGTCACTTTCACTCATACGCCAAGGATCTCCCCTCTCCCAGTAAGGGAAAGTTAGGACCCCCTACTCTCAGTGAGAGGAAGTCAGGACACCCCTTTCCTGGTGAGGGGAAGTCCATTCTATTCATATACCAAGAACCTCCCCTCTACCTGTGAGGGAAGTCAGGACCTCCCCTTTCCCAGTGAGGGAAAGTCAGGCCTTGTGCAGGCAACAGCTTCCTTTGGCAATTTTCCAACCAAGACAGCTAATGTGCCTGTAAAAGGTGATCAAGCTCTCCTTCCATCCCTCTAAATGGGTCCTGCCCAGTGGGGTCTCTGTCTTACCTTTCCTGTAGTGTGCTATTCCTGAAAACCATCCTGAAGCCCAGTTGGTTCTGTGTGCAGACAGTTTTGTCTAGTCATTCTGCATTTGTGTCCAGTTAAAGCACAGGTGGCTTATCATAAGAATATAGTGTTTGTGAGGTTTCTTGCCTGAAACCCTAATAGCTCACACAAACATCCTTGGTAACAATTTAAGCAGGCATCATCCAAAGCTCAGGAATACAGGGAGGTCCTGAGCGTATTTGCTAGAACTAGGTGGGCGGAGTTTTCTTCAGCATGTTCCCTCGCATCCCTGCTTCAATATTTCCAATCTATTAAAGCTCACTTCGCCCTTGTCTCTAGTCTCTGCCTTTTTGGCTGGGAAGAGTCCTAATTGTGGCCACTGCACCCAAGGACAAAGGCATTCCTCTGGAACTCTGGTAATAGCTATGGCAGGTAATTCAGGTCAGATATTGGTTCTGTAGGAGTAGACAAGGTCAGAAGTTTGGTAGGGGATAGATGGGCAAGAAATTGGCTCATTTAAGGCAGGAATTTGAAGCAACAAGAAAAAAGAAAAGCCTATGAATTTTAATTGTCTAGCAAAGTATGCTGGTGGAAAACCCAAAATATAAGACTCAGATCCCTTAGTAGAGATGCTTTACTCACCCTTGAGGTTCATCATCCTCTTTGTATGTAAGGAACAGAGAGTCTCTATTTGCTTGAAGGAATATGTGGGTCTAATAAGTATATGGGCCAAAGTTTAGCTCAGTTGGTAAAGTGTTGTTCTTTGCTCTCTGAAGCCCTTGGTTTAATCCTCAGCACCAGAAAAATGAGAGAACCCAGCAGCCCATTCCTGAAACAATCATCCATCGAAAACCCTATGAATAAAAGCTTCCAATTTTATATTACACGAGAAGAAAACCATTGTGGTTAAGGTAGCTTTGGAGTAGAGATCTGAAGATTATGACACAAGAGTTGGCTATTTTTAAAAAAATAACCCAGCAAACTCTTTAATACCCTTTCCTTAAAGAGATGGTGTTTAATTTCCTGCTCTTGACCACAGACTAAGCTCAGTGAATCCTAGAATACAGCATGCCATGAACAGCATCCATCAACGGCATTGGGGGAGGGTGCTGAAACCTCCTGCCAACAAGCTCTGGAAGAATATTCTTCAATTCCAGGGAAATGTTCCAATGCTGCAACCCTGGCTGATGGCTTAGCCAAAACTTCAAAGAGACCCTGGAGGCAGAATCACCCTTCTCAGATGCTATATCACTTCCAGATTCTTGGCTTTCAAGATAATAATTGCCCATTGTTTTAAACTACTACATTTTGGGATAATAGATAATTCTTGAGCCATGAGTATATTTGGTATAAAAGCAATCCTGGAAGAAAATGGAAAGTACATCTAGGGGTGGTGATGCACGCCTGTAACCCCAGTGGCTTGGGAGGTGGAGGCAAGAGGATGGTGAGTTCAAGGCCAGAGTCAGCCTCCATAACTTAGCAAAATATTGAATAGATCATCTTAATTCCAATATTATTAGCAAAACAACACAAATGTATTACTTTATTGCAAAAAAGAAAACATATCCTGGATTTCAAAGAGTATTGAACCTAGTAAATTTTCTAATTCCAAGAGAGGTAAATGGCAGGTCTCCTGCATTAATCCCTCTAATACTCCCATCTGTTCTACCCAGTGTAAATTAATTTTATTATCATTTCTCTGTTCTAGACAGATTTATCAAATTTAAGCTCTCGGTATTTTTCAGTCTAGGTGGAGCAAACTGAAATTCCTCCAAAGAGGCTATGTTTGAGCTTCCAGATTGCTTAAATCTCACTAATTAAGAGTACCATGACCTAGAGGAGAAAAGATGGTGTTATAAACCAAGAAGCCTAAGCTGTACTGGGCTGTTTGGATTCCTGCAGTAGCTGATCATCATCAGCCGCTGTGCTAGTTTAGCAATTTTGTGTCACTCTATATGGCATCTTGTAAATATGGGTCAGGCTCAACCGACCTCTGGCCTCTATATAAATTTTGAGGCTGGGAATAGGATGACACCTGAATCTTGTGAAAGATCTCCTGGACTTTTTGTGTTTTTCCTGCTTAATAGTTCCACCTTCCCTCTTCTTGGAGCTACAGGATGCCTGTACTATGCCCTTGGGTAGAAGACAGGCCCTTGATGAGCCATGTCCTTTGAACTCATATTGTTAACTGGAGTTTTATTTTTACAGGGGATTAGTCTTTTGTGTTGGTTCAGAATAACGATAGTTTTGTTTCAGAATTGTTATTTTTCTTTCTCTCTTTCTTTTTTTAAGTGAACAATTTTTGGTACACAACTGTGGGCCCCTGGGGACTACGTACTTTTCCTGGTGGGGTTGCTCAGAACTATGTCAGCAATCAGTAAAGGCTCTTTGTGCCTACCAACCAGATTACCTCCAGGGGGTGGATGTTGGTGAGTCCTTTCTAGGGTCTGGACCCCCTTTTGTTTGGTTGATGGTCAAGGGCTTATTTTTGACATACTGATTTCAATTGTTTGTAGTTAGTTATTGTTTTAGCTATTGTCTAAGAATTTCTGTTGGAAGCTGTTGTTCAGAACCTTTGTATTTGTTAATTGTTGCTTCAGAACTTTTGTTAACTAGTTATTATTTTAGCTCTATTGTTAGAATATTCAGCTGCTAGTATTTTGTCATTTCTTTCCCTCTTTCACCTGCCACTCCTCCATTAAACAGAAATTCAAGGAAGGGAAAGTGTTTAGAGAAAAAAGCAGTATCTGGTACTCCAGCTGATTTTATGTTTGATAATTAGGACTCTTTAACTTCCAAGTATTTGAAATTTAACTAAAAATAACTCTTTTTTTCCCTGATGAGCCACACCTGCATTTCTCTTTGAGAAAATGCCTAATGTCGAAAGGACAGTAGTCAGAAAGAAAATTTGGACACCCATTTATAAGAGTTAGAAAGGACTCAACAGTGGGAAATTGAGCCTTCTTTCACAACTACTGGAGGAATTATGGGGAAGATGCTCGATGTATAAAAGGGAGAATAAAATAAATCACCTTGATTGAGATACTGTGATGCACAAGGATATACTGAAAGCTCCACATATTTTCCTCAAATTTTCAAAGCTGACTTGGGAGACCTATAATTTTCTTGAGCCTATTTTATTTCAATATATGGACCATTTGCTTCTGTGCTCTTCTTGTGATGCATGCCTCAAAGATACAATTTTATTACAATACCTGTCTAGGAAGGCCCATAAAGCATCCAAAGATAAAATGCAACTTTGTTGTCAGGAAGCTAAAGAGATCACGTAGTGACTTTCCCAGGATTGTTTCTGAATCCTGACTTGGCCATTACTATTAGAAATTTCTCTACCCTAAAGACTAAAATGCAACTAAGGGGACTCATATGCGCTGACATGCTACTGTTGAAATCAAATTCCAAATTGCTCATTAATTGTCCAACCACTATATTAAAAACTTAAAACAAGATCAACCAGGTACTGTTCAATTAGGCCCCTAAGAAGAGACAACGGTGAAGGGTTTAACAATGTTAAATCCCCACATTATGACATCCAAAGTATTATCTCTTGGTTTTTGTTTGTTTTTGTTTTTGTTTTTGTTTTTCCCTTTTGTTCATGTGAAGGAAGGAAATGCATTGGTTGTTACCTATTCAAAAATATAGTGAAGGACATTGGACTCTAGGTACTTCAATCAGCAATTAGACCTATTGTGAGATAATGAAGCTGGGGGAGACTGGAGGCAAGTTCAGGAGAGTTTATCACACTGGTGTGTATGTGGCCCAGTTGAATCCTTTCCAAAGACTGAGTCCTGAAAAAAGGAAACTCACAGTTTTTATGGGATTTTTGTGATAGGCGGGCTTACAAAAGCAAAACAGGGCTGAGACCACACACAAAAAATGAAAAAGAAAAGCATAATTATAGGAGCAGAAAAGGCGTGGTAAGTCACTTAGCATCCCATAAAGGGGAAAAGGGAAGGGGATATGTGAGGGGAAGCCAGGACTTCCCATTTCCCAGTGAGGGGAAGTCAGGAACTCCCCTCTCCTCTGAGGGGACGTCTGTTCCCAGTGCAGGCAACAGCTCCCCTTGCCAATCATCCAAATGAGATACTAGTGTGCCCATGAGAGGTGATCAAGTTCTCCTTCCATCTCTCTGAATGGGTTTTGTCCAGTAGGGCCATGGCCGTACCTTTCCTGTAGTGTGCTATTTCTGAAAACCATCCTGAAGCATTATAGGTTCCAGTGCTCAGACAGGGCAGGGACATCATGCTTTGGGGGAGCATTTCCTCATGAGGTCAAGGCTTTGCCCTGAGGTGCCTGAGGTCATAGGGTCTCCCCCAGCCTGGAGCCTCCAGGCCTGCAGGCAAAGGAGATAATATTTGCTGTCTCCACCTCCATATTCAGCACCAAGGATGGTACAGGTAGACTGGGGAGAGTAGAGACAAGTTCAGGAGTTTATTATACAGGTGCATATGTGGCCCAGTGGAATGCTTTCCAAAGATTGAGCCCTGAACAAAGGAAACTCACAGTGTGTGTGTGTGTGTGTGTGTGTGTGTGTGTGTGTGTGTGTGTGTGTGTGTGATGGGAGGGATTATAAAAGTAAAATGAATGTGGGTGAGCACAAGAAAAAAAGAAAAAGGAAAGTGTGACTGCAGAAGAAGAAAAGGGGTGGTAAGTCATTTAGCAACCCACAAGGTGGGAGAAGAGGAAGGGACGTGAATTCCTCCAAATAAGAACAAAACACTAGTCATTCTGCAGTTGTGTCTAGTGAAAGCATAGGTTGCCTATCACGAGAATACAGTGTTAGCAAGATCTTCTGTATAAAATCATAATGGCTATAATTTAAGCAGGCATTAGCTAAAACCCCAGGAAGACACATAGTCCCATTATTAGCAGAATTCACCATGTCACATGTAAGAAACCAAAATGATTTAGACACACATCATTTGTAACAAATTAAGCAAATGTTTAGCTTTAGCTGAACAAATAGTGCTTTAATAAAGAACTACTGGCTTATCTCACTGGGACAAGGGGGTCATTCTTTGGGAGTCTACTTCAGATCCTGTGGTCATAGGGCATCTTCCCTGTGTGAGGCCATCTGTGCTGCTAAACACAGCTCAGGAACTTACTTTTGGGTCTCCTTTTACTACTTATGTACCCTACACTGTAGAACTTTTGTTAAAGTCACATCATACTCAATATTACTCAATAGACTCTCTGATGTTTTATGAGATGTTTTTACTAGCTTCTCCAAATGTTTCTTTAGAGCAACTCTCTTAATCCTGCTACTATGCTTCCTTTACCAGATAACTACAAGATGATAAATGTGACTGCTTACAATTAATAAATATACTTCTTTCTCCAGAAGAAACCTACTGGAAATACCTATTGAAAATGCAGATTTTTTTTCTGATGGCTCTTATTTATGTGATGAGCAAGGGTTTTCAAGTAAGATCTGCAGTTATTTCTACACTTGATGTAATTAAAATTCATATTTGCCTGGGATTAAAGCTACCCAAATGGCTAACCTCATGTCTTTGACTATAGCATGCCATGTAGCAGAAAACAAAACAGCCTAATATTTATACAGATAGTGATTATGCAATCTGAGTAGTGCATGGCTATGCATGTTATGGAAGCAAAAGAGATTGGTGAACTCCTCAGGTCAACTAATTCAAAATAGTCAGCAGATTTCTGAATTATTAATTGCTATACACTTGCCCAAAATAATTGGCCATTATTAAAATTCCAGAATATTCCAAAATAAACACTGAAGAAGTGAAAGAAAATAACTTGGCTGATGAAACATCAAAAAGAGCTGTGTTATATGGAGCTTCATGCTCTGAAAGAATCTGTCTTGTCCTCAGTCTGTATCTACATAGGGACCCCCCTCCATTTTCTCTTCCTTCTGAATTGAATTCAGTAAAAATAGCATTAATTGGGTTATAATGCAAGATATCCATTTGAATAAAGATAGTAAAGTGTAATAGTCACAAGCTGAAAAACTAACTTCAAATTTGTATATTTACAGTAAGGCTATAGTAAACATATTTTGCCCCATCACTTCAGTGTTTTCAATGACATGATTTTCTATTTTCTT
>VMDO01008978.1:56065-70670 GCA_007922755.1 Pedetes capensis
GTCATTTAAACCTTTGAGCTTTACAGACCCTGTGATTAAAAGCTGTGGCTTTAAAAATCTTTCTTAAAAGTAAGACAAATTAACAGAAAGTCAATAATTTTAGGGAGGAAATAACCATTTTCAGCAAACTTCTGAGAATAATAGTAAACTGAAATCACATAATATCTAATCATCTGAGAATATTTTTAAAAATTAGATAGAAAACCCACATGTAAATTGATGCATGTGTTTGAGTGTGGAACATAGGTATGTTTTATAGGGAAAAAAATGGTGGAAAAAAATAGCACACTGTTTCTTAAAGAAAAGAAAAAAACAACTATTAAAATTGTAATGCTTGGCCAGGCACAGTGGCATATGCCTGAAATCTCAGTGACTCAAGAGGCAGAAGCAAGAGAATCACAAGTTTGAGGCCACAGGTACCCTGTGTAACTGAGAGAGAGAGACCCTGTCTCAAGGTTTGAAAAAAAAGGGCTAGGGTGTAGCCCAGTCGGAGAGCATGTACAAAGTATGTGTGAGGCCCTGGGTTCAATCCGCAAGTACCAGGGGAAAAAATTGTAGTACTCAATATATACCACATAAGAAATATTAGTAATATAACTGGAAGGGGTTCAAAGTTCATTTTCTACTCAAAACCATTAGATCTAAACAAGTCAGTGTGTGCTGTGTGACAAATTTAGCAAATGGCAAAGAGTAATTTTCTCTGAAATAAGGTACTATTAACCAGAGTAGGCCATCAGCATTAAGGTTCCAGAAACATTATTTAAAGTAATTTGCAGGTTGGTCAATGAGTAAATTTTTTTTCCTCATTTGTACTCGAGGATTATTTTCAATTAAAATAATGTATAGAGTCCAATTTAGCTTGACACATCATATGTAAAAAGAAAAGTTTGCGTTTTTTTCTCCTTTTTCACTTTTTCACAAAATCTCAACTACAGAAAATTGACTGTGTTAATGTGAAGGACAGACAGGAAGGTGTTTTGTTTTGTTTTGTTTATCTAGGTTTTTATACCTCAGAGGAATTTTATTGTGTTCACATAAATTGACATGAGAGGAACAAATACTGCTTCTCATGCCTAACACTAGCTTCAGGGTCTCATTTATCTGGAAAACAAAGCCAAATGCTCACCTAGTCTCATAAAGTGCAGCGTTCTGTTGCTGTACAGTCATTTACTTATTCATGAAATATTTGCTGAGTGATTGCTATATGTCAGCCAGTTTGATAGGCTCTGGATATAAACTAATGGATAAGATAGATAAAAGTCCCTTTCCTCCTATAGTTTATCTTCTAGTTGGAGAAATACTAACAATATACAGATTAAAAATTGTCCAGAATATTAGAAGGTAACAAGTGCTATTGAGGAAACTGAAAAGGAAAGGGCAAGGGAATGGGTAGAGAGAAAGGCAATTTTAAAGAGTTCACCTGTCGAAGATACAATTGCATCATCTTCTGGTACCTATAATTGTTGTTTAGAAACTTCAGTCTGTGGTCAGAAATGATCAATATGTGTTTACAACTGCTTTGTTGTTGCTGTTGTTAAGTCATAGCAACCCTATGTACAACAGAATGAAACACTCCCTCACATTGTGCCATGCCTGGCACTATTGTCAGTGCTTCTCTGCTATTCCTAGGGTTTTCGATGGCAGATGGTATGGGAAGTGGCTTTCCAGGTCCTTCTCCCAAGCCTATAGCACCTGGTATTCCCAGGTGATCTCTCATCCAAGGACTAACCAGGCAGACCCTGCTTAGCTTCTGAGGTCAGGAGGGATTAAATACCAGAATGCCATGGCTGTAGACATACAATTTCTATAGGGGGTATTTTTACTTATTGCATAATCATATGTATAGCTATGTTAGATAAATGCTCAATATTGATAGTAAAGACACAGTAGAATTAAAAATTTTAAGTTTTATCTCACAAAGGTGAATTCTCTTTCCAAAGAGAGCATCAGTTACAAGTCTAATTAGTAAGCAAGCACATAGGCAGAGGTCAGTTCAGTCTTATATACCCTAACGCAGTCCTTATGACAGTCTCACTCAATTGGTTAAGGTTTTGGACTCACAATCTTGGTTAAACCCAGTTGGCTAACTGTAGGAAGGAGAAGAGTGGGGAGAGTCTTAGATTTTGTAGAAGAGAAGGAATTTAGAGAGAACAAAGGAACTATACAAGTTCTGGCATGTCAGGCCACGTGGAGGGAGAGAAGGAGGCTTGAGGGAGAACAAAAATCCCCTCGGATATAAAATATAAAGAGGGTGTCAGGAGGATAATAATTTCTATAAAAATAGTTTGTACAACCTATATGTATAATGCTTATCAAATTGCATATATGAAAATTGTCACAACGAAAAGCATGTCAAAATGAATCACATTATGATGTACATTAAAAATTTCTAATAAAAAAAAAGATTACTTATATTTTCATACCTATGTTGTACTTAGGTGCTGTCAAGTCTGACTCATAGCACCCTATGTACAGCAGAACAAAATACTCCCCAACACTGTCCCATGCCTGGCACTATGTCAGTTGTTGTTGTTGTTAGGTGCCGTCAAGTCAGTATCCGACTCATAGTGACCCTCTGTACAACAGGGGAAACACTACTGTCAATGCTTCTCTGCTGTTCATAGGGTTTTCAATGGTAGATTGATTTTTGGGAGGGGTTTGCCAGGTCCTTCTCCCAAGCCTACAGCTTCTGGTGTTCCCAGGAGGTCTCCCATCCAGGTACTAACCAGGCCCGACCCTGCTTAGCTTCCGAGATCTGACAGGATCGGATGCCACAGGGCTACAGCTGAAGGCACTATGTCAGTACTTCTCTGCTATTTATAGGGTTTTCAATAGCTGATTGTTTCAGGAGTGGGCTGCCAGGTCCTTCTCCCATTTTTTTTCAGAGCTGAGGATTGAATCCAGGGCCTCAGAGAGCACAGAGCATCACACTACCAACTTAGCTACACCCCAGCCTTCACAACTATAAGAGGCCACAATAATTTCCAAAAGCAAATTTTCCAGATGGCCAGAAACTTACCAGTCACTTTTCATCCTTGGAACTTCCTTGACTCCCAAGCACTCTGGTAGAACACAGAATATTATCTGGGACTTTTGGCCTTTGTTCCAATTTAGTCACCATGAATGAATTCAATCTGTCACTCAAAAGATACCTCAAGAAACTCAACAGCGACTGTTTGAGTCCTTCTTCATTCCAATCTGTGCAGCCATCCCACCCTGAAGCCCTGGTGAGTACTATTAGGATCAATAGCCATGTCCTTTCCACTTTTGGGAATGTCTTCAATCTTCCTCATGGCTGGGTTTTGAGAAACTTTAATTTTCTGTAACTTCCTCTTAATCTCCTACCTCTCAGTGGTTCGTATCCAACATACAATTAAAAAACAAACTCCCCCACCAAAAAATTTAAAAAAACAAAAACAAAAAAACAAAAAAACAAAAAACATTGACTTCAACCTCCCAGAGGAAATGGCAGGAAGCAGATGTTTGCCCTTGTCAGCTATATTTCTTCTCTCTCTTCAACTTGTCCTTTTGCACTCTTATGTTCAAGACACAGACACCTCCTGACAAATTAACTCTGTGGATGAATCTGAATGGAGACCCCTAGAAGCCCTGGAATGAGGCAATGTGCTTAGTATATGTTCCTTTCAATTATTAGAGAAATTCTCAGAGGTAGACAGAACAGGGAAGGATTCTTTCATTTCAAGGAGGTGGAGATGAGGCAGGTAGACAGAGGGTGAACTGAGAAAAGGAGCCAGAATCTAAGCCCAGGTGATCTGGGACACTAGTCTAAGATCTCAGTCATTATAACAAGAGAAATACTTGGTCATACAAAGCAGATTTACCAGTCCAAATTTCCCAGAAAGTTTTCTGTTTGCATATGTTTGGCTTCTTTTCCTTCCAGACGTAAATTATTTATTAATTTTTCCAGTGATTTCTTATGTTGTTACAATATCACCTAGAAATAATTAGCATTAATTTCTTGATAGTATACACTAGTAATGCCTCCCTTGTTACAGATGCCTTAGCACTCTTTCTTTCCCACATGCCTTAGCACCCCTTCTTTCATGATCTTTATTTTCCTAGAGATGATATATCTCTTTCTGTGTAGAAACTATATTTTATATCCTCAAAAAAGAAATGGACTAATGGATATATTCTCTGATGCCAGTTTTTTTCTCAAACTATATTCTGTGGAATAAGCAGTCCTTGGGAAAATAGGTTCTTTGATAAAATATGGTTGAAAATGTCTAGTTAAAAATTTTTAGGTGGTCTTCTAACAGGATTTGTCAGAGCAATTCCTATGTGGATATGTATAAGTCTATCCAAGAGAGGAAAAGCATATGTAGAATTTTTGGTCAATAAAACAATTTTTCTCAGATAATACCAATCAATTCTATGTAAAGCACAAATGTCCAAAGAGATCAATTTGGGAGATGCTAACATCTATCCATCAGTAAAAGAATTTCCAAGTTCTCTACCCAAGAGTCCTCATCATAGCTTATTGCTGGGCAATAGCATTTTATGTTATTGTTGTTAGGTCAGTCAGTCAGGTGTGCATATCATATAATTTGGTTCATTAAAGACCAAATGAAGAAACTTGAGTCTAGAGACATAAAGTTGGGTTTCTGAATCCAGCACCATGACAGATTAGGCATTCTAAATAAAACAACTACTTAAAAGGAAGTAACAAATTAATTAAGTTTAAAATACAATTTTGAATGCCAGGCATGGTGGCATATACCTATAATCCCAGAAACTTGGGAGGTGGAGGCCAGAGGATAGTGAATTCAAGGCCAGAAGGATCAAAATAAAAATAAAGAATATAAAATGGGTTGGGGGTGCGGATCAATGGTAGAGCACTTGTAAAGTGTGTGTGAGGCTCTGGGTTCAACCCCCTAATACCACAAAATAAATAAAATAAAATACATTGTTGAGTTGTCACAAAATAAGAAATCCATAGAACCCTGGCAGGTAATTCAGTACAAATGTAGAATTTTCATATGAATAGTTCCATCAATTCCATACAGATCTTAAATCTTTGATGCTGGCTAGTAAGGTGCCTATAATTCCAGCAACTCAGGAGGCAGAAATAGGAGGATTGTGAATTTGAGGCCAGAGACAGCCTGAGCAACTTAGCAAAACTCTGTCTCAAAATAAAAAATTAAAATTAAAAACAGACTGAGGCTACAGCTCAGTTAGAGTAGAGTGCTTGCGTAGCATGAGTGAGGTCCTGGGTTCAATCTCCCCAAATACTGGAAAATAAACAAACAAACAAAATTTTCCTTCTTCCTTTGATGATTTCTGTGGTCCTAATGAAAGTAGAAAATTGAAAAAAAAAACCCATTAATAAAAGTGGGAAAGTAACAAGCTATGCCATCAATTGAACTATTCAAAACAACAATAAATCTCATGCAAAAGGAGACAGCAACAAGGTAAGTTGCCTATTTGCACTCCAGTGCTAGATAGAGATAGATACAAATTACCTCCTAAGAATTCCTATCCATATGCTCAGGCTCATGCAGGATTGCAGTCTACATTTATATTACCATTGTGGATTGAAAAACTTCAGATGCAGAAACTAAAGTGATCTCAGATTGATAGTAATTATGCATATTTGGTAGGAAGCAAAGGCAAATCCTCTTTGCAGAAACTTAAGAATTACACAGATGAAGGTCCAAGTACAAGGGCATTTTATATTCAAAACTAAGGAAACAGATCAAGGTGAAAGACACTATGAGTAAGGGCCTACAAAAATAAGAGACAGTAAGTAGATTTAAATGTGAAACTCAGAATAATTCTAGATTTATTATCATTAAAAACCATAAAGAAGTTCGAAATTATGTTTAGAGAATAAGCAGATGTGGAAAATAGAACTAACATAAATGGAAAATATAATTGAATTTTTAACTCTAGTGATAAATAGCAGAGTTGATGCAACTAAAGAGAAAATGTCCTAGAAAATGGTATGAATAATTGTCCAGAGTACAATAAATTGAAAATGTAAAAGGAGGGTGAGAAACAAGAGAAAACATTAGAAGTTGTAAAATATGTTTAATCATAGTTTACAGGAAGATAAAAAAGTAGAGAAAAAGAAATATTCAAGTCAAGGTGGCTGAAAATCTCCAGACATTTCCAAAGACACCAGAATATAGATGTAGGAAGCCTGGTATATTCCAAGCAAGAAGAATAAAAATAAATCCATACCTCAAGGCATCAAAGTAAAGCTGTAAAATACCAAAGAAAAATAGATGATTCTAAAAGCACAGAGAAAAGGACTGGATGAATAGCAATGAGCTTGAAGACTGACCTTTTACAAATAAGAAAGGAAGGAAAAAATGGTGAGCAGTGTCTTCAATGGGCCAAGAAAGGAAAATTAACCTAAAATTTTATACCATGCAAAATATCTGTCAAGAGTAAGCATGAAGTAATTATTTTTAAAAAGAAAGAAAATTTATAACCAGACATTTTGTAAAGACAGCATATAGGGTGGGCTTTAAGTTGATGAAAACATAGGAAAAGTCTGTATCAAATAAAGGAATGGTGAACAAATGTCATAAATATTTAGACAACTTGACAAATACCAACTGTATGTAACAGCAATGCCTACTTTGTCAGGGAAAGGAATATATAAATAAAAGTCTGTACAATATCCTCCTTTGTGTTAAATATGAACATTAATATAGGACAAACATTAAATATTTGATATAGAATGCCAGTAAGTAGAGGGAAAATTAAATGAGAAAAAGGTAAAAAGGATAAAAGGGCAAGAAGTATAAATATAAAAACTGCACATTAGACCTATAGAAACCACGTAGTAAGATTAGTAGAAATAAATCCAACCATACAAGAGAATATAATGCTGATTTCCATCAAACACCACCTGGGACACATCTATAATCAAACAAGTTTGGGATTATTGCCTCATTTTCACAAGAAGACAGTGTAGCAGGAGAAGCTATGGGATATCTCTGCTATTGATCACACATGCCAATTACATGGATATTTTTGGTTTGGACAGTGTTTCTGTCTTTGCTGAGATGTCATCATGGCTAGGTCTCATTTGTGTCTTTCTTTGTCCTGCTCACAGACAGCCTTTGTCTGATGCTAGTGTTACATGACATTGTTTACCTTTAAAAGGATAGAACACAACTCACCTGTCAATACCAATGACTTCCAGGAACACCAAGGCCAGTTTTTTATTGCCAGTCTGGTTTGTGGGTACAAGCACAGTGTCAGGTTCTTTTGGGTTTTCCTTGCTGGGTGTACTCTGCATTGCAGTTGTGGATGGTGGGTGCCCTGACAGTGTACCTAATGGTGAGGCTATGAGAACAGAGAACAGAGTGTCACTCACAGGTTAAAGAAACAAGGGTTTATTTACAACAGGAAAAGGGAATAGGGACAGAGGAGAAGGGGAGTTGGAGAGGGAAAGCACTCAGCTGCTGCCTCTGCCACTGGGGCAGAGACTCCTGGGTGTCATTGCTCTTCTGGCTCGCAGGCTTCACCACTTCAGAGGCCCTGTACTTGTCTCTCAAAGGCTTGCCTCTTGGAGTCTTGCCTCTCGAAGCTGTAGGTCATTGTTCTTTGTCTGTCCAAGTGCAGGTCAGGATTGGGTAGAGGTGGCAGGCAGGTTGAAGGGAGGAGGAGAGGAGGCTGAAGGCTAGGTGAGTCAGATGAGTACTGGGCCTTCAACTCTTACGGAAACCTAAGCGCCATGAGCTTCTTCTTGGACCTGGTTCAGAAAGAGCTCCTGAGCACTTTGCTCAGGGGCATATACCTTTTAACTAACTATCTGCTAACTGTCCCCAGATGACAGCAAGCCAATCAAGGGACAGCCTGAGAGTGGCATAAGGGCAAGGGCTCAACCAATTAGGACATGGATGGGGCTTCAGCGAATCAAGCTGCAGGGAAACCTTAGCTGGCAAGCGCTATCTTAATTCATTTGATATGAGGGGGAGAGTGAGAGGCCTGGTGTAGGGCAAAGGTGACTGGTCACCATCTTGCCTCATGGGGTTGAATGAGGGCAAATGACCAGGATGTAGGGTAAGGGTCACTTGCCCTGGAGGACATGTAGACGGGCTCCTAGGGTCAGCCATGCTTTGGGTACTCTCTGTCTCCCCAGGGAATCCCAACAACACAGTGTTGTTGTTGTTGTTGTTGTTGTTGTTGTTGTTGTTGTTTTTCTTTTTTGCAACAGTAACTATTGTTGTTGTTGTTGTCAGGTACTGTCCAGTCAGTGTCTGACTCATAGCAACCCTACATACAATAGGCAAAACAATATTGTTAGTGTTTCTCTGCTATTCATTGGGTTTTCAGTGGCTGATTGTTTCTTGGGGGAGGATTGTTGGGTTCATCTCCCAAGCCTACAGCACCTGGTGTTGCCAGGTGGCCTCCCGTCCAGGTACTAACCAGGCTGACCCTGCTTAGCTTCCAACATCTGATGAGACTGGACACCACAGTGGTACGGCAGACAACAGTAACTATACATCAACTAAATTCAAGAGTAAAAGACAAAGATTGTTCAACTGAACAAAGTAATACAATTTTATGTGTATAAGATTTAAAACACATGAACACAGAATGTTTAAAAATCAAATAATGGAAAATAAGTAACAGGCAAACCCTAGCTAGAAAAAAATGTTGTGGAATTTTATTAATATAGAGGGTACAAAAAAAGTATACACATTTTAAGAAAGGAAAAAAATATACTAAAATCATAATACTCAATATATATTAATAACAAAAGGTGAATACAAATCACATTTGACTCCTGCAATTTCAAGAGGTGCTAAGAGTGGCCACCATAGCAGAAGCAGCAGGACTTGTTGCTGTGCGAGGCCCCCTGGATCTTCTATTGTGCACATTGCACCCAGTACCACGAATCTCAAAATGACCATGAATTTGTGTGGTTGTTAGGCACATTGGAGGGTCTGTTGCATGTTCACACCTCCATTGTCAGTGTACTTCCACAATGTTCTCCAATTTCAAATATCACCTCAGGATAGTCTTGTTTTCCTCCAATGACCACTATGCTTTCAGCATTTTCTTTGACTATCTTGTGACATGATGCACTAGCTTTCATTTAATTAACACCATCTTTTGAGTGAATGTTATACTATACATTGTTATTCAGTTTCAAAAAGGAACACATAGACAACACCTCTTAAAATATGGGTATACATATTTGTGGCACCCTCAGAATATTACAAAATAGATTTCATGCCTCCAACCATTAAAAGCAGGAAAGACACATCATAACCTAACAATAAAATGTTCAATGTACCATAAGGCTTCAACTCACAGTACTACACTGTTATTTAATAATATAGTCTTAAAATACATGAAATAGAATGTGACAGATGAAGGAGAAATAGGCAAACCCACATCTCTGGTTGGAAATACTAAAATAATCATGTTTCACTGTAGAAATGTTTTAATATTTTCAAAACTTAACAGGATGACATTATGAACTCTTTATGTGCCCATTTCCCAGTTTTCTGTTGAAGTTTACTGGCTGTTTGAAGAACTACATATTTATAGCCTTTGTCAACCATCCAATTTGTTTTTATAATCTCCACAAAACCTTTCTTATTCTTTCCCATTGTGTGATGGAAACGCAGTTGTTTAGAACTAACCCTATAGAAAGCAATTAGTGTAAGTCAATTATGGCAATACCACCCTACTTGCTACATAAATTGGATTAATTAACACAGATGTAAGCCACTGACTACTTGTTAGTCTCTTGTTCATATGGATAATTGATTTGTAGCTGTCCTAGATGGTACAGTAGACTTCTCTTATCTAGAGCTTCACTTTCAGGGGTTTCAGGTATCCACAGTCAACCAGGATATAAAAATATTAGAGAATTCCAGACACATGTTATTCATAAGTTTTTACTTGCTTGCTGTTTTGAGTAGCATGATGAAATTCCATACCTTCTCACTGTGTCCCACCCAAGAAGTTAATCTTTTTGTTTAATGTATTCATACTGTATATGCTACCCACTCATTAGTCACTTAATATCTGTGTGGGTCATCAGATGGATTGTTGTGGCATTGCTCATGTTCATGTAACCCTTAGTTTATTTAAAATGGCCCCAAAGTACAAGAATAGTGAGGGTGGCAATTCAAATATGCCAATGAGAAACCACTAAGTGCCTTAAGTTAAGAAACAGTGAAAATTCTGAAATTAAGGGAAAAAATCATATACTTAAGGTTGCTAAGATGTACCATACAAAATGATTTGTGAACTTGTGAAAAAGGAAAAAGAAATTTGTGCTAGCTTTGCTGTTGCACTTCAAACTGCAAAATTATGGTTACAGGGCATGTGTGGTAAGTGCTTAGTCAAAGAAAATGGAAAAGGCATTAAATTTGCATACACATGTACATGAAAAAACATAGTGTATACAGATTCATTACTATCCTTGTTCTCAGGCATCCACTGGAGATTATGGACCATATACCCTGGCAGTAAGGGTAGTACTGTATGAACCTCCTAACAGTGGGTATACTACTAACAATATAATAACAGATTTTCTCTCTCATATTGATTTGGATGGCTTTTTATTTGTTTTCTTTTTTCTGAATTAGCTAATCCTGCCATATGCATGCCAATATGTTTTAAAAATTTGTCATTTCACTTTCAACTTAGTTGATGAAAACTTTTCTATTCCCACACATAGAGTCAGATCCAGGATCTGTAAGCCATAAAAGTTATGCAATTTCCAGGATCCTCTTCAGGAAAAAAATAAAAGTACAAAAATAATATATGAAGGTAAAAATTTGACTGAAGAAAGAAATCATAACAAACTACATAGAACAGATGACAAATGTAAATATTATAAACATATAGTGATATCTTCATATAGCAAAGTCTTCATAATATTTTATATAGAGGGGATAGAAACATTATTTAGTCTTTTCTATAGCTTGCTTTGGGAGAAGGATGTGGCAATCCACTCCCGAGGCAATCCCCCAAAAACCACCAGTCATTGAAAATCCTGTAAGGGTCGATATGAGTCGGACATGACTTGACGGCACTTAACAACAGCAATAACATAGCTTGCTTGGTAAAAAGTTATATTTCACTATTAAAAATTGAGATGCATAAAATCCAAGACCTCCCAGGTAAACTCCCTGTTATAAATTTGAGCTTTATAAGCATAAATATTTGGATAAATTTTACTTTATCCAATTCCCAGTGAAGGAAAATTATTGCATATCTGCATTAGTAAGTATATTTCCAATGGGAGAGAAACATTTTGGACAGGGATTAGTGAAAACCAAAACCCCTATAACTTGTATGTGCCTGATAAGTGGAACAGTTTTCCACAAACTACCTCTGGCTTCATAATTTCAATATTTTGATTCTATGTACAAAACTTAACTCAATACTGCTTTAGCCAAATCCAAAATAAACACTCCTGGTCCATCCAGTACCTCCTGATGTGAAAGCAAATGTGACAGAGGGATGTCTGTGTAGAAGAAGAGAGTGACATGAATGAGGAGTTGGCAAGCTTTTTCTGTATAAGGTCAGATAGCAAATATCTTAGTGCTTGAGAACCATAATTCCTTTGTCACAACTATTCAAGTCTGTCATTGTAGTATCTACAGGGAATAGGAAAAGGAATGCATGTGGTTATCTTCTAATAAAACTCTATTTATAAAAGCAGACAGTAGACTGAATTTGCCCACTCCTGGCCTTAATCAATAGAGTTGAAATAAACTAGTGTGCATATCACATAAATATCTCATGAAAGGAACCTATATAAAGACCCTTGTGCCCCTTGAAGGAGTGCAAATCAAGCACTATTAAAACTTAAATGTGATCATCATTAAAATAAATCCTCCTCTGAGTATATTTATATTTCTCATCCTTTATGATTAATTTTCTTTTCTTTTTTTTTTTTATGGTACTAGGGATTGAACCCAGGGCCTTGCGCTTGCATACTTTGCAAGTGCTGGACCACACTGCTGCACACTCAGCCCTTATTTTATGTTTGTTTGTTTGCTTGCTTTGTGAGACGGGGTCTCACTAAATTATGCAGACTGCCTCTGGTTTCAAACTTTCCATTCTCCTGCCTCTGCCTCCTGAGTTGCTGGGATTACAGGCATGTGCCACCTCACCCGGCATTTTGTGATTTTTGATTTCTGTGAAAGAAAATATTCCCTACAAAGAGACAAAGGGCTGGGGCTTAGCTCAGTTAGTAAAGTGCTACTCCACACACTAAAGACCCAGATTCAATTTCCAGCACCACGAAAATGGTAGAAGGATGTGGCCATCTACTCCAAAAAATAAAATAAAATAAAATTCCAAAACAGTCAGCCATTGAAAACTCTATAAGGGTCACTATAAGTCAGACCTGACCCAATGCCAACTAACAACACAAACAACAAAGAAATATAAAATTTTGTATCTTTCCCTCCAAAAAGTTTAATTTTTCTTTTGTGTTTTTCTTTAGTCTATGTGAAATTTATTGGTTTGAATAGTGTGATGTAGGAATCTATTTTTTATAACATTTTAAATTTTCCAAGAAACATTTATTGAATAATTTATCTCCCTACTGATTTGAAATGTCAGTTCTATCATAATATTGAAAATTGAACTGTTTCTTTTTCTTACTTTTATTAAGATCCCTTAATTCCTTCAGTAAATTTAATATTTTCTTTATAAAGAATAAAAGCCTAATGCATTTTTGTTAAGTTAATTTCAAGATTCTTTGTCATTTTTGTAGCTTCAGTGAATATAATGAGGTTTTTTTTTCTTGCCATAATTTTGAATTAGTTCTTGGAGGAGTATGCAAAGCTATCAGATTTTGTATATTGATGACGTTTCATATCATGTTACAGCTCTAATGTTTTGTCAGCTGATTCTTTTGAAGTTTAAGGTAGATGATTGTGTTTTCTACAATAAATTTTCAATCATTTGGCCTACATTTTAATTTTCTTACTTGTTTTGGTGTTAGGGTTATGCTAACCATTAAATTAAGTTGAGTAGTAATACATCTCTTTTATTCTCTGGGACAATTATAGAAAATTTTAGAATTATCTATTTCTTGGTTCTGGTATTGCTATGCAAATTCATATATAAATTATGAATGATTTTTTTTTAATAAATCTTTGATTTAACTACTTAAATTCATCTTAAATACATGATCTAAGAAGAGTAAAAGCATTATGCCAATCATTAATTGTTGTTAGGTGCCGTACATAGTGGCCCTTGTAGGGTTTTCAATGGCTAATTGCTTCAAGGTTGCTTCAGGAGTAGATTGCCATGTCCTTCTCCCACTTTTGCAGTGCTGGAGATGGAATGTAGGGCCTTGGGGACTGCAGAACAGCACTCTACCAACTGAGCTGTATGCCAACCCAATCATTAATAGAAGAGTCATATATTTTTGTACATTGGTGGTCTCTACTTATATCCATGTTTCCATTCTTGCTATTGTTTATTTTTGCTCTTATATTTATTTTTCTTGAGTATATTTCCCAAGATTTATTTATTAGCCTTATGAAAAAGAACTTCCTATTGATACCCTCTTTTATTTTACATACATTAGCTTAGCTTTTACTTTTATCTTTATAACTTTCTTCTTCCTTTGGTTTTTTAAATATACTTTCAAATAAAAAAAATTTCATTTATTTGTCCCTTTTTCTCTAAAAAGTTATTTAATGCAGTACATTTCTTTCTAAGGGTTGATTTATTCACAGTCTACGAATTTTATCTCTTTTCCACTTTTAAGTATTTGTTAATTTCCATTTTCTGCTTACTCTTCAATTCTTTAGCTATATTAAATGCGGTTTTCAATGTTTAAAAGTATGATATTTTTATTCTTTCTTTTTCAGGGATGATTTCCAGCTATATTTGATTAGACATCTGTAATGTTTAGTCTATGTGACACTTGTTGTTGTTGTTGTTAGGTGCCGTCGAGTTGGTATCCAACTCATAGGGACCCTCATAGGGTTTTCAATGGCTGACTGTTTCAGGATTGCCTTGGGAGTGGATTGCCAGGTCCTTCTCCCATTTTTGCAGTGCTGGGAATTGAACTCGGGTCCTCAAAGACTGCAGCGCAGCGCTCTACCACTGAGCTAAATCCCAGCCCCTATATGGCACTAAGATTTTGTAAATTGTGGATATTCTCTTTCTTCCTAGTATGTACTCATTTTTTTCAAATATTCCACGTGCCTGTGAAAATCTACATTCTGTGCCTTTTGAGTTTGGGTGGACAATACATTGGTATTGGTATATTCATCCATATTTCTGAGTCTCCACCCCTTGACACTTTGAAAGATTTTATTTCCCTATTCCCTTAAATTCAGTTGGAGCTATGTTTCTTGCTTGAAAGAGGCTGGGGTTGCTCCATGTGTTGCCTTCCCTGGCTTCTGCTGTGCCTGGGGCTTCACTTTGAGAACACAGATCAAAAGATAGCATAGTCTCTCTCAGCTCAATTCCTTGCACTTGGCTGTAAAGAGTAAAGCTCTCCTTTTGTAGAGGTAATGGGCTTGTTTAAGTCAGTTATGTCTTCTGGGGTTAGTTTTGGTAGGTCATGCGTGTTAATAAATTTGTCCATGTCTTCTGAATTTTCATATTTTTTGGAATACAGTCTCTCATA